>CM035436.1:109242327-109442327 GCA_020310875.1 Ceratopteris richardii | reverse complement strand
ATTCTCAGGCTATATCAGATGCAAAGCTTTGGCATGCATGCTTTGGTCATCTAAATTTTGCTAGTTTGCTACAACTAGAGAAATATGAAATGGTGTCCTCTTTGCCCAAACTTGAGGCACTTGGAAAACATGTTTGTGAAGGCTGTATTTTGGGCAAAATCCAGTGTTCCTCCTTTCCAAAAGTTGGTTGAGTTCGGGCTACTTAGAAATTGCAGCTTGTACATAGTGATGTGTGTGGTCCTATGCAGATACCTTCTTTAGGAAATTATCTTTACTTCGTGACTTTCATCGATGATTTTTCCAAGCATGCATGGGTATATCCATTGAAGGCAAAGTCCGAAGAAAAAGTTTTGCAAATTTTATTTTTTTAACTATACAGTGGTTGATTGTACTTCTAACACACTTATTTATGTGAGCACATACATTCTCACACAATCCTTTTGATTGGACATTGTTGTTCATTGATCCATTTTTCTAGGGAGATTGTATCAAAACTTTCCTAAAATCTGATATTTGCTTATCCTTTTTTGAGCCTTAGTGGTGTTTTGACTATTCTAGCTCCATTATCAGTCTAGTTAGATCTCTACCATTATGACATCAAAGATCTCAGGCACATCTAGTGGATAAGGGTCTAGAGCTAGTGTTTCCAAGAGGAGCTATAAATTGCAAGGCAAAGACCATTTCTAGATTCAAAGATACGATGGCACAAACTTTGCTCCATGGAAGAATTAAATTAAAGATGTGATGATTCAAAGGATGTAGTAGAAGCTAGTAAATGGAATCTCAAAGAAGCATGTTGATATGGATGATGATGATTGGGATTACCATTCAATTCCACCTAGTAGATAATGTTTACTTTATAGTATTGGATTTTGAAAGTGGAGAGGAGCTTTGGAAGAAATGAAATACATATGAAAAAGAAATGAATCAAATAGAGTGTATCTAATGAGAAAGTTATATGACCTTAACATGGACATAAATAGTGTTGTTTCTCATCCAAATGATATTGATTCTGTATTCTCTCAGTTATAGGTTTAGAAAATGTAGATGGATAATGAAATGAAGCCGTCTAGTTTCTATGCACCTTTGCATCATCATGTGATACATTTTGCATAGCTACTAAGAATAGTGCACTTGGTGGTAAACTTGTCTATGATAATATATGTGGAGCACTCTTGAGTGAGGAAATTTGTAGAAAGTCTATAGTTGGCACTTAGAGTGGAGATGCATATAATGTTTGTGATTCTTACGAAGGAAAGAATCAGCAACATGGCAAAAACAAGAACAAAGAAAAGAATGGTCAAGGAATAAGAGTAGCAGTAAATAAAGGAAGAGGGATATCGTGTGTCATTTCGTAATAAGAAAGGACATATGAAGAAACACTGCTATATGTAAAAGTTCAATGATATAATGTTGATGGCCATATAGAAAAATTACTTGCACCATCTGCTTTGACTGTGAAGATAGAAGAAATTAATGTTAGTTTTGATAATGCTCATATGTTGACACTTGATAGTAATGTGTCCATTGACGCTCTTATGGCTGATTTCCACATTAGCAATGATGTGGTGAACAAGGAGCTAGCACATACGTGTAAGGAAGTGCCAAAATATGTGGAATCAATCCACAAAAGGAAGCAAGCCCAAATCTTTGTGGAAAGCTTCAAACAACTCCCTAGGCAGAGCCTTCATGAAAAGGTCTACAATGTTCTCCTATGTGGGCACGTATGCCAAGCTGATCTCTCCAGCAGAGAACCTCTCCCTGACATAATGATAATGCACCTCAATGTGCTTAGTGTGAGCATGGAACACAGGCTTCCTCACAACTGCCAATGCGCTCTAACTGTGAGTGAAGATGGTGGTGGCAGAAAAGTGACCAACACCCAAATCAGCCATAAGGCATCTGAACTACACACACTCAACAATTGTTGTGAAAGTTGCCCTATACTAAACCTCACAACTGGAAGTGGCCACAATATTTTGCTTCTTGCTCAACCACGATATGCATGAGCTACCAAGCATGAAGAAAAAACCATGGGTGGACACATGAGTGTCATAGAAACTAGCCTAGTCATAGTAAAAAAAAAGCCATGTAAATTTGGTGGTAGTGATCCCCCCTTGGGATAAAAAAATCCAAGTATCTGGTACCACTCAAGTAGCAAAATATGTGCTTAACTACTTGCCAATGATTGACACTTGGGCAATGCATAAACCTGTTCATGCATGAGATAGCAAACTTAATATCTGGCCAAGTAATGCATAAGTAAATGAAGCATCCAATAGCCTGCTCATAGAGAACAACATCAAATGCATCTCAAGCATCATGAAGACTCAATTGTAAACCTGTCTCCATAGGAGTGGCAATAGGTTTGTAGCCATGAGCCCAAAACACTACAATAATGTGTGAATATATTTTGTTTGACACAAAGCTATTCCGCCATCAACTTGCATAAAATCAAGAATGCTAAAATAATGATGCAAATGCCCCAAATCTGACATCTCAAATGAGGCATGTAGATCACCCTTAAAATCAGCAATATGCTTCTCATGAACACCAGTGAGCCACATCTCATCAGGATACACAACAATGATCAGATGCACACTATTAGCATGCTTAACATATAAGGTCTTTTCAATCGGACTATTCTCAAAAGCATGTGCAATCAGATAGGCATGTATCTTTTCATACCAAGCACATGGTGCTTGCTTTAAACCATATAAAGCTTTCTTTAACATGCACACCTGGTTTTCATAAACTTTCTACACAAAGTCATAGGGCTAAAAAAACACTTCTTCATGCAAATCACCATTCAAAAATGCAGTTTTTATGTCCACCTGATGTACGTTCCAACCATGATGAGCTGCAAGTGAATAGGTGCTAGGAACAATAGTCATTCGGCAAGTGGGAGCAAAGATCTCATGAAAATCAATGCCTCTTTCCTGAGCATAACCCTTTCGAACAAGCCTAGCCTTATACCTGTCAACTATTCCATCAGGCTTACACTTAAGCTTGTATACTCACTTAGTGCCAATGGCCTTCTTGGCAGGAGGCAAGTCACATAAAGACCAAGTAGCATTTTTCATTATAGCATCATATTCATATTGAAAAGCAACCATCCAATTTTTTGAATTTTGTGCTTCATCGAACGAAACAGACTCATTGTCATCATAGAGACTAGAGGCATCCATAGCATAGAAATCCAATGCAAAAGAGGCACTGTGAGAGCCTAAACGAGTAGGATATGACATAGGTGCATCTAATTTGTTGTCAAGCAGTCTGTACCAACCTTTTTGGCATAGTTTTCTCCTCTTGAATATCAGCTCTCTCATCAAGTGCATCATGCAAATCTGCATCAGAAATGGAATGATTTGCATCATCACATGAAACATGTAAAGGCTGAGATGTTGCCTCATTAAGACCAACACTAGATTGTCCACTTGTAAAAAGAGGTGGCAAAGTATCATACATGTCTTTGGAGCTAATAGATGCCTCCTTAGTACATGAAAGTAGTGGCTGAATAGACGGCTATCCAAAATGCATTTCATCTATGCATGATATAGACGATAGCCTTTTCTTTCAAAATTGTACCCAACAAAAATACATTTCACTGCTTTATCATCCAATTTCTTGCATTGTTGTTCGCACACTAATGCATATGCCAGACAACAAAAACATGCAAGTGAGAAACAGATGGCTTACGACCATGCCAAGCCTCATATGGAGTGATACACTGCAATGCTTTAGTGGGACACATGTTAAGTACATATACTACACACATGATAGCCTCAAGCCAGAAACTATGTGGTAAAGCCTGACTGTTAACCATACACCTCGCCATCTCCATGAGTGACGTGTTCTTCCATTCAATAATTCCATTCTCTTGAGGTTCATATGGCATTGTACACTAATGTTTTATCCCATGTTCAACCAGAAATGCATTAAAGTCAAAAGACATGTATTCCCCCCTCGATCAGAATGGAGGGTGCCCATTTTACATGTTGAAAAATTTTTAGCCAAAACCAAGAACTATTTGAAGCACATAAACACTTCAAACTTTTCTTTTAATGGATATACTCATGCATGCTTGGAAAAATCATCGATGAAAGTCAGAAAGTAAAGATAGTTCCCAAAAGAGCATGTCTGTATAGGACCATAAACATCATCGTGAACAAGCTATAATTTCTCACTAGCTCAAATTGAACCATCTTTTGGAAATGAGGAACGATGCGCCCAAAATATAGCCTTCACATACAAGCAAAGAGGACACCATTTTAGATTTTTGTAGGCATAGCAAACTATTAAAATTCAGAAGACCAAAGTGTTCATGCCAAAGCTTTGCATCTGACATAGCCTGAGAATCATGTAGTGCACATGCTAAATCATTCATGGATTTTTCATAGTATGTGACCTTATATAGCCCACAACGTAAAATGCCAGAAGCAATAATCATTTCTCCATTTGAGAGATCATGAACTATATATTTGTCATCAACAAATTTCACAACCAAGCCAATCTTGGTTAAAGCTTAAACTGATAACAAATTCTTCTTGATCCCTGGCACAAATAAAGCATCTAACAATGTAAAAGAACTACCATCAGTAGTAGTCAAAATGATCTTACCAACTCCCATAACAGGATAAGAGGAGTTGTTGGCACATGTGATAGTCTTCCCTATAGGGGTAGCCTCGAGTGAAGTGAAGAAAATACACTGCAAGGTAATATGTTTGGTAGCCCTACTAACAAAGTACCAAACATTTGATTCTACTACAAACATACACTATTCAGGAGAAGATGGCTCAAAATTGCGGACAATAGTGAATGCCCATTCTTCATTCTGCACTAGATTAGCAGACTCTATTTTCGGTGTAGAGACCTCTAAAATAACCATTCCAACCTCTTTTTTCTTTGCCTCTTTTGTAGCCAGTTTTGGACAATTCTTTATGACATGATCATTTGCTTTACATTACTTGCAAAACAATTTCTATTAATTTGTTTTCTTGTCATCTCTCTCATCCTTCTTTGATTGTGCAGAATAAGTAGATTTCTTCTTACTAGTAGAAGAGCTCCATTTACCTTTGCCCTTCTGACTAGCTAGGAAAGCTTGATTTGCAGCATGCATAATGGACCTATTCTGACTAGACTGATATTACTCTTTAATGATATTTGTCTGGACTAGTAATCATCAAACAAAATAGAAAAATGGAAATGGTTAGAAGGTCACATGGCTCTTCCAAAAAATTAGATGTGTGCCAAATATAGAGTGGGTATGAGAGAGAATTCTATAACCAATACATTTGAAGTATTAGAACCTTGAGTATGAAAGTGGAGATACAACTTTTGAGGATCCCTTTTATAAAATGTTCTTAATATCGTGCTTCTTTAACGAGATGGGTAATGTGAAAAAGTAAAAAAGGAAATACCAACCAAACACTCTAAAGCGGGTGGACTTTCTTCATGAATATAATGTCACACACTCTGAAGACTCATCCAATAGAGTGCATGGGGGAAAATGGCTCCCAATACTATGCATTGTCTCATGTACTTTGCATCTCTATTTTTTGTGTTTTTAGATTTTGTACTATCTATTTACGCATGTCTGTAAGATCTTGTAAGTGTGGTATCATAGCCTATACACATCAGTGCAGAGGCATTCTTGCACCATGACATCTGATTGCTGTCCGATTCTGATTTTGATTGCAATCCCTATTTCTAATCTAATGATATTGATACTCCCTTGAGATAAAAACCCAAGTTGTTGGGTGCTAGATAAGTAGCAAAGGACACACTTAAATACCTACCAATACTTGACCCTTGGTTTATGCATAAATTTGGTCATATGAGAAACAACAAGATGCATATCATGTTGAGCAATGATCCAAACCTTCCATTAACTTGTTTAAGAATCTTGATTTTGCAGACATAATATCATGAGCATCAATCGATCTATTTGTAAGATGACGCATGGTGAATCTCACGTTGCACATAAATCAAATATCCACTAAGATAAGAGTATCTCTCAAATAAATTGCATAGTTGTGCCCGATTTTACTCCAAAAAGCATAAGCCATCCCAACTTCAATTGAACCAATGATTCAATGGTGGATGTTGAAACATTAGTTATGTGCACACAAACACAACTTTCACTAAAGAATAAAAAAGATCCCTTACACAAATTGGAGTATTATGAAATGTGGCTAATGCACCAAGCAAAAAAGACATATGTGTGCCTTCCAAGAACATATAGACAAATTGTGTGATGAAACATAGGATAAAGTGACATCACCATCACTCACATAATCAACTACCATAGACTCTCTTCAAACAGTCATTGCTTCATTCGCATCATGTGAATGTTTGGCATAGTCACATATGCATAAAGAAACATTTCTAAGCCTTACAACCACAATTCCAACATTGAATTTTTTAATGTGATGCATGTCTTGAATGCTTCAAAGGACTCAGATGACATGTACCACTTTTTGTTTCTCTCACATGTATATTGCTTACACTCATATGTGTCATTGATATTTTTAGTGAGCTTCCCCAGATTTATCTACTAAGAGTGATGGCACTTTTGTTTTCTTGTGAGCTCACTTGTGAACATCAAGGTTTTCTTTACGTATTGCTCTATACATATTGTACTAATTGTATTGTTTTATTAGGTCATTCTTGTATATTCTTTTTATGTAATAGAAGAAGAAGAATAAGTTCATTCTTCCTTGCCTCAATCCATGTGTACTCCTCTACTTGTGTGTGAGAGTGTGCGAGAGATCTTTTCCTTATCTCCTTGCCCTTGACATGGTATCAGATCTAGTGTGGCTATAGAGAGCTCGTGAAGAAGGCTGATGTTGAAGCGTCCATAAGAAGGCATGGAGAACACAGTTCAAAAAAGATCTCAAATTCAATTTCGAGCCCACAATGAGGGACTCATAGAAAAAATAGGTGACCTTGCAAAACTATAAATCTCATTTTGTTCGACATCTCCCAAATATTTCTGATCTACAATTCAAGCGATTCCATGTATTGTTGGTACATAGAAATTATGCTTTTTTCAAAGTAGGAAATGTCAAGTCATAGTGTCAAAGTGTTCAAGGAGATGTAGTGCTTCCAATGTTTTTGCAATATTGTAAATTGTTGTAGAAATAGAAAATGCTAATAGAATGAATCAGCTTATGAGTGATAAGTTGGATAATAGTAACTTTCATGCTCTAAGATTCATAATGAAAAAATTCTTGATGGGAAAAGGCTACTAGAAGTACATCAAAAGAGACAATGAAACTTCCAACCACAGTTACTAGAGAGGAGTCATTCATCCAAATCCTTATATATATATATATATATATATATATATATATATATATATATATATATATATATATATATATATATATATATATATATATATGTGTGTGTGTGTGTGTGTGTGTGTATATATATAATAATGATAATGTAATATCATGATTGATCTTGAAACTAGAAACGACATAGAAGTTTTCCAAGATTGCACATAAACTTTCAATATTTTTCACCATGACAATAATATCATTTGGAAAATAATACAAGGCAAATTTGATCCTTCGGTTCATTTGATTTTCTTTAACTAGATCTTGTGATATACAATCCATCCCAAGGTGTCAATCATTGTTTCTCTTCCCAATCATTTTCTATCTTTTAGATATCCATTCGTGAAACCTAGATGTATTCACTACCTTGATTTCATGATATTATTTCCTCATAGACGTCACTATTGGAGATGTTTCATTGATGTCATTTATCCCTCATTATATTCTGAGTAGATGTGATTAGAAACAAATCTTTTCTTGGAAAGCACATCCAACCGAGGCCTTTCTCACTTAAAACTCATGTCTGTTCCCCATGGATGCATTATCAAAATTATTCTTCATGAAATTCGTCATTGCTTTGTTTATTTACCATCATCTAAAAAAACATCATCATAAGAAGAATTCCTTGCAATGGCATGAAATTCTGAAATGCTCTTAATAAGTACTATTGCAAATTGGACCTACACATCCAATTTTAAAGTTACTTTTGGCTGTATTCTTAACAATAACATGCCGGATGAAGGCCTAAACAAAATGAAATCTAATTATAAAAAAAACATAGAAAGAAAATCATTAAGGCATCCTTATCCAAATAACAAATATCCCTGTTCTTTTATCTATGTTATCCCTGAATCTGTAAGAAGGTGAGTTAGTTATTGATCTTAAAAAAGCTTTTGGTAAAGTCCTTATCACATAAAATGAGAAAGTGGGTGAAGTACATGTACATTGAGTAAAGGCCTTATGATGCAATGAGAAAGTGGGTGAACTATATGCATAAATAATCTGAAGGAAGGACATCGATAAAGCTGGAGAGTTACCTTTGTATATTGTAAAATGTATCTACTGTGTTGTATCTTGAGCCTTCCTATATCACTAACATAGTCTTGCGTGCTAAGACACCTTCTATTGCATATGAGCATCAAAGGCAATTAAAAATAACAAAAAAGATTTCGTGTCATCATAATTTCTTGGAGGGAATGTGTCCTTTGACTATAGTAAAGCAGATTCTTGTATTTGACTTTTATGCAAACAGTTGATTTTGTACGTTGCCTTTTTCTTCATGAAATGATATGGAAAGGACTAGATGGTCTGAAATAGAACACATAGACTTGTCAAAGTACCCTTGTGCTTTCAAATAATGAGTGCCAAAATTCTAGAGGATGAAATTCATCACGCATGTGAGAGGCAACGAAAGGGGGTAGAATTTTAAGGTCTTTTTGTCTAATCCGGCCATCCATTTCCATTCCTCATTCACCTTGATGTTCGGTTTAATTCTATTCCAACTCTTCCACAAAGAGAAAACCAAGTTATGCCCTCTAGGAGTCACTCAAATAGGAGAAACGATTAAAGTGAGAAGGTGAAGATCCTTCCATATAGGGAAGCTCTTTAAAGCAAGCACATATTTCTTTCTAAAATTCAACTTAGCTCATGATGCTTTCAAGTTCCACCATGCTTTGATCATCGATTTGGCAACCATTTTATCAACCAACATCACAATATCCCGAGTGAACAAGCCACTAACGTCTTTTTGGGTTGTACACAAGTCCCATTTGACCTTGGGCATACCCCTTTTGTTGGGATCCCTATCCAAAGGAAGTTTCAGCAGGAACTTTCCAATTTTGATAACTCTTTGTTCTTTGGCCTCCAACATGGCAAAAAGTAAATAAATAAAGAAAGCAAAAAAAATTTAATCACCATAACACTATGGGAAGGAAGGGATGACTGGTTGGATCAAGCCCATCATCCATCTAGCGAGAAGCAATGCACATTGGGGACCTTCAGGGATAGTTGATGGACCCTCTCTTGTGCTTCACGAGAACCAGCAAAGTATGTGGTTGTGGTAGGAGGATCTCGTGGATGAAGCGCATCAGAGGGTATGGAGTGCTTTGTGGTTGAGGTAAGAGAATATCAGGTATGAAGGATGTATTTAATTTGGTACTAGCTACAAGAGCTGATGTGGAAGAAACATCTAACATAACATAATCAATGGAGGAAAGTACAAGAATACTATCCATGGGCACAATGAAGTATACAAAGGTATGGGTGAAAACTCATAATTAAAGATGATTCCAATAGAATGACTTCTGCTAAAAAAGTAGATATAAGGAATCCTAAACAGGTATGGATCCCAGTATAAGATGAATTATAGGTTCTTCTCCATGCCAAGGTCGCTTCACCACTTGCCATAGGCAAGTCGTATCTTCGATGTTCTAGCTTCAAGTGCACTATTAGAGGTAGAATCCCTTCACCTCACTTTGCTTTGCTTTACTTTACTTTGATATGTCTATAAAAATCATAGGAAAAGAAAATCCTATTTACTGCATTTGGAATTAAGGGGAAAAACACTCATGAAAAAAAACTATGCCTTACTTTGATCATTTTTCTTCTTTGTTTATCTTTTTATTTTATTTTATTTTTGTTCTTATTATATCTTATTTTTCTTTTTAGTGTTTCTTTTTATTTTTTTCTCTCTTTTATTTTAAAAATTTCCTTTTTATTTTTCTATTTTACTCTAATCTTTTTATTTACATTCTTATATTTTTCTTTTATTTTAATTTACATGTTTACTTTTCCTTTTGATTTTATTCTAGTTACTTTATTATCTAAAAACAAATTTTTAATTAATAATTTCTTAATTTTTTTGTTTCACCTTTTTTATTTAATTATATTCTTTATTTGGGATTCACTTTATGGTAAAAGCCTAAATTTGAATTCAAAAAGTGGCTCCAACTCTAGCGACAAAAATGGATCAAAATCTCGCGTGGAGTGAGCCCAATTTTGGTGATCATTTGAGAGGTATTTTTTGTTATTAGTGAGATCATTCTATAGCCTCACCACTACCCTCACATTGTACAATTATACGTTGGCAATGTCATTGTACTTCTATGTGATTTAATACATATACATTGATCACATCTCTACTTCACTTCTCTGTCAAGTTCAACTAAAAAAGGTGATCTTCTCAGACTTTGTTCTCAGTGCATAGTTGATCATTTGATCTGACTTAAAGTGGTATAGATTCAACATATTGTCTATTTCATAGCTACAAAGTTTCATTGTCATTGCTTTTCTCAATCTCGAGATATCTTCACAACCCTGCTCATTGTTCTGCATATTGTTGAACCCTGAAATTGTCGGGATACATCCTTAGAGTGCTAAGTTTATTTCTCAGAGAATACTTAATCATTTCAAGTGAAATAATTTGTGATTGATAGCTATCTAAGTAATTAGATACTTCTAAAAGGAAGTTTATCAATTGGTAGCACGTTGAGAGCATTCTTCATTATACTAAACATGTGTAGAGACCAAAATAGCAAGTCTTAGCTCATAGTTGAATTTTCTACTCATCTGTTTTCATCCATTGATTAGAGGATCATACTCCCAAGTACCTGGGTGACTATTTATGATTTTTAGGAAGCTCAAGGAGTCTTCTTTACTCTCCACAACTTTTTAATGGCTGCTATGAAGCAAAATTTTGCAATACCTTTTCATCTCTAGAATCTATCCATGATCTCCTTCAATAGTGGTATCAGAGCAACATCAAAGCAAGATGGGAGATGGATTTCCATCATTCATTGACAAATTGGACAGAGGTAACTATCCAACATGGTCCATAAGGATGCAAACTTACCTCCAAGGAAGAATCTTATATGGATACATCTCTCGAGATGAAGAAATGCCAATATTCAAAAGCAAACATCAACCTACAAGAGAAGAGCAAGAAAGGCTAACCACATCGTGTGCAAAGGATGCTCTATCCAGGTCTTATATACTTAAGTCAATATCTGATTTCTTATTACCTCACATTAGGAATTGCAAAACCTCCCAAGAGACTTTGGAAGTACTTTCTTTAGACTTCTCATCAAATACAAGGGCTAGGAAGAACCAACTCTAAATGGATTTCACAACCTTGAAGAAGAAACCAAAGCAAAGTGTAGTTGACTATGTGACCAAGATGAAGGATGTAGCTGACCAACTTGGAAGCATTGGAGAAGAAATAGAAGAGGAGCAGACAGTAAGGCAGATCATAAATGGCATCAAGGCTGATGATAAGTGGGAAACCTTCACCACACCAATGAACCTACATATGGACATGCAGATACTAATTTCTGCTTTTTTGACTTTTTTTCATCTTTATCTTGGTTCTTCGAATGTGCAGCATTTGAAGATTTCTGCTTACTAGTAGAAGAGCTCTATTTTCCTTTGCCCTTTTGACTAGCCAGGAAAGCTTGATCTGCAACATGCATAATGGACCTATTCTCCCTGGACCGATCTTCCTACAACAAAACAGAGTCTAACTCCTCAAATGACAAGGCATTTGGATTGCCTTTCATCATCAGCCGAAGAGTAGAAGCAAAACTCTAATATGAATTAGGAAGACCATTCAGAACGGTCTGCACAAGTGAGCTATCTGGTATAACCTCATCAGCAGAAATCAATTGTTCCTTCAAGTCTTTGATCTTTGTTAGAAAACTATCCATAGAATCACCTTCATTCATATGCTCACTCTCCAACTGTTTTTCGAGGTAAGCAACACGAGCCTCATTCCTAGTTTGGTACAATGTGGTAAGTGTATCCCAAGCATCCTTAGCTGTTCTGCAAGAGCAAATGTGAGGAATAATGGCATGTTTGACAGAAAAAGCTATCAATGCATGTGCCTGAGCATATTTGCCATCCCAAGAAATCTGCTCTACAGTAGGTGCAGTAGAACTCGCAACACGAATAGGAATATGCAGAATATCATCATCTTTGACACCTTCTACATCAGCTTCAGTACCTGCAGTTGTAACAGTTGCAAGTGTGATAGAACATTTTTCAACACCTTGCACAATGTTCCACAGTACTTTTGCAACCAACACATGTTGCATCATATAAGCCCACAATGGGTAGTTGGTACCATCCAACTTATCCTCAATAGCCAATATGCGAAATACATCATTGCTTTTAGCCATGGCCGGTGACTAAAATACCTTGATGCAAAAAAATTGATTGTATCTCAAAAAGTTGAACGGAACTGCCCAGACAAGTTCTGCTAAACTTGTAGCAGACTTTGAGACGCTTATACTAGCGAACCAAAACAGGTATATACCTTTGGCACAAAAAGACAAAATAGCCTGCACAAGCGCTACATTAGTGCGTTCGGAGGCCAAAACAAGCTCAGATTGCAATTTTGACACGACAAGGCAAAGCTGTTTTGATCTTTGAAACACTCTGAGTATACTCAACAAATTTCGTGTGAATCTGAGACTGCAACCAGAGAGGTGTAGACGATGCCCTAGATGAAGCAATGACCTTCTCTGATACCAATTGTTGGAGTTAGATGTCTATGGAAGCACGCTAACAGTACAAGGAAGAAGAAGAAGCTTGGAGCACAACACACAATATTGAATGTATTACTAGAGAATGTACAAAGATAAATGCTAACAGTACAAGGAAGAAGAAGAAGCTTGGAGCACAACACACAATATTGAATGTATTACTAGAGAATGTACAAAGATAAATAACCGATTAGGGCAATTGGCGTATATACAAGCCGGGGTAAAAAAACCTCTTAAAGAGGGAAAAACCTGCCCTGACGGTCCTAGAGTGTTCACACACATCACTACCTAAATATATCAACAAAAATCACATGGAATTATGGTTTTCTTGTCCATGACACTCAGTTTTCTGCATATTTTGCAGTCTCTCTGTGGAGTACCGTGTGCACCCTTAGGAGCTCTGTTTTCTACTCTGAGGATATCATCGTGGAGCTCTTGTTAAGGAAAGTGCAGTGTGGTGTATCTCCTTTGAAACCCTTCACTGATATCAGAGCAAATCAATGCAAAAGCTTTGTTCCTTTGTGCGAGCGAAGCGACTCCCCTCGACTTTCTCCAAGGCTTATGACTAAGGCGGCGACCAGGGCATAGACCTTGGCATACCTTGTCATCCTTGTCACCAAAGTCACCATTGGCACCATTGGCTGCGCGCGAGGGCGGATGTCAACGATGAAGGAAGATAGAGATTCCCGGTACTTCTCGGGAGCTCACCCATCGGAGTACTGTTCCCCCCAGAGCTTGCTTAACCATGGCAATCTCTTGCCACTAAGCTACAATCTTTGGGTGTTTGAAGAAGGGGAAACACTAAGGTTGACATTACCTCCAACATGTTTTGGTCCCTCAAAGCTTCATTTTTTGCTTTCAAAGCCCATTTTTGAAGCGTTTTTGGGGTGTCTTTTGGAGCCATTTTGGAGTACTCTCACACATAGTTCTCTTCACACAGTTTCAAGAACATCAAGAAGAGTGTTCTTTGTACTTCTTTGACAATAAATCTCAACCTTTGGGGATGTGTTTTCAGGCCACACTTGTAAAACTACAAGTTTCTCAAAAGGTTTTCAGTTTTGGTGGGAGCAGTCGCTACAAATTTATGCAAGTTTTTTGAGCTAAAAACGTCAGAGTCGATAGACACTTGCAGGTGTTGTTGGCTAGTTTTTGGGCTGTGCTTTCAGCCTTTTAGTGTCATTTTACTGCATATCTTGAGCACATACACACCATGTATGCTTCTGTGGATACCACTTATGTACGTCCATGTGCTCATTGATATAGCGGTTACGTTTTTGCATAAAGGCTTTTACGTTTGATAAAGAGGGTCGTGGTGAGGTTTTCTTAACTGGGAGACACCCAAATGTCGGGATCTCTTCAGTGATGTAGGTGGAAGACTTACCCAGCCTCGCCATAGGAGATGTATGATAGTTGTTCATAGGTGCTCGATAAGCCTAGTTGGCTTCTGTTGGGGAAGTGATTATATGTAGTGGAGTCATTGATTCACTATGCAAGAAAACATATCAGTACTTGTAGTTTTATGATATTTTGACACTAGTCATATGCTCATTTTGAAGAGGATACTCTGGTAAAATTTTTCTAGACTTTTGGTTTAGCCAACTATACAGTGGTCGATTTACTCCTTGATATACTTGTTTGTTGGTGTTTGGACTCTTCTAGCTCCATTATCATTCTATCCAGTTCTCTACCATCATGGCATCAGAGGTCTCAAGCACATCTGATCAGGGGAGCTATAACTTGCAGGACAAAGACCATTTTATTACTCCTTGATACACTTATTGGTGTGAGCATATTTATTCTCACATAATCCTTCAGGTTGGTCATTACTATTCATTAATTCATTTTCTCTAGGAAGATTGCTAAATCCTCTCCTAGAATCTAACACTTGGCCATCCTTCTTTGAGCCTTATTGGTGTTTGGACTCTTCTAACTCCATTATCATTCTATTTAGACCTCTACCATCATGACATTAAAGATATCACTCACGTCTGGTGGATCAAGATCTAATGCCAGTGTTCTGAGGAGAAGCTATAACTTGCAAGGCAAAGACCATTTTGAGACCCGAAAATTTGATGGCACAAACTTTGTTCTATGGAAGAATCAAATTAAAGATGTGCTACTTCAAAGGAGGAAATGGATGCCAGTAAATGGAATTTCAAAGAAGCATGCTGACATGGATGAAGATGATTGGGATGAGTTAGATGAAATTCAATTGCACCCGACAGATAATGTTTACTTTACAGTATTAGACTGTGAAAGTGCAGAGGATCTTTGGATTGATAATAAAAAATTAGAACCATTGGTGCCCTAATATGAATCTCAATATCCTATGAGATCAATGCCCCTCTATACCAAAGACCATGATGTGAACTAAAGGCAAGGCATTGAAGTAGTCTCATAGAAGCATTCCAATTTGTCTGAGGAAGCATTCCAATTTGTCCGAGGAGGCTGAGTGCAAACTAACTGAGTACACCAACTACATCGGCAGTCTAGTCTTGTGTTGGCCAAATAAAGTAAGGAACCAACAAGCTGTCGATAAGCATGCACATCCACTACTATTGATGAGTCCTCTAGTGTGAACTTGATATTTTGTCAAGTGGTGTAGATATTGAGCAACACAGATCCATTTATATGTGGAAAGAGATCAAAGCAGTACTTCTTTTATGAGAGTAATATACCTTCTTTTGTTTGCCACACTAATTCCATGCCTGAGAATTAGTGAAGTAGACCAAGATTTGTCATGTAGTACTCAAGATGAAGCTATATGATGATGTATCGGATGCGTTCATCATCTAATCCTATCAAAATCAAGTCATCTCCATAGAGGATGATTATTACAACTAAGCCTACTCTTTCTGGTATATGTATAAGTTGGCATCGGTAGTGCCCCTTTTAAATCCTTTAGCTTCAAAGAACTTGTGGATCTTTTCATATCAAGCCCTCGGAGCTTGCTTAAGTCCGTAAAGTGCTTTGTGAAGTTTGTATACATGATCTTCCTTGCCTTTGACCTCGAAACCATCAGGTTATTCTACATATACTTCTTCTCGAAGATCCAAATTTAGGAAAGTGCTTTTGACATCGAGTTGGTAGATGGGCCATTCGAAGTATGCACATAATGCAAGAATGATTCTTATAGTTGCAAACCTTGCAGTAGGGGATAATATTTCTTCATAATCAATGCCATGATTTTGCTTATAACCCTTAGCCACAAGTCTTACTTTGTACTTGTCCAAAGTACCATCTAACTTTTTTTTATTTAGCTTTGTAAATCCACTCAACTCCAACAACTTGATGATTTATAAGTTTTGCAACAAGTGCCCAAATACTATTCTTTTGGATTGCATCCATCTTTGTCTTCATAGCTTCTTCCCACTTACATTGACCTTGAGCTTCTTTAAAATTGGAAGGCTCTGGAATCTATTGAAGCTGGTGCATAAGTGCATAATTCACATCGTGGCTTCGTTCATGTTCTTGCTTCTTGATGAGCCTTTGAGATCTCCTAGTTTGGTGAAAAGAACTTGCTATTGAGTTTTTTCTTAGAAATAAGTATGTCCCACTGTAAAGTGTAGATGGATGAACTCAAACTTGAACTTGAATCTTTTCTTTTATAAAGGGAGTTTGGCCTTAGCCTACTCTCTTGGACTTGTATAAAAAAAAGGAAAGAAAAGTAGAAGTGAAGGGGACCAATGCCCACAGGAGCCCCAAAGTGCTACAGAGCAAGGATAGATTGTAATAAAGTAATTCTATGATCCAAGGGTCTAGCCAGTTCAGACAGATCTGAAATCGGACACCATTTGGTCATGCATGTGTATGACCAAAGATCTCGAGTTTAGACTTACTAGGAGGTCTTCTGCTCTTGTGAACAAGTGATCCACTTAGCTTAGTGGTTAAGTCTCAAGAATGTGAAGGAGGAGGTTTTGGGTTCAATCCCCATGGGAACATGGGGAGAGTATTTTGCTCAAAGAGACCTAGAGCCTTCTAGAAGCATCCACTTGAATGAACTCAAGTTGACTCGGACACTTGGCGCACATGCAATTACATGGCCGACACATGGCTGGCTAGTATCCACCTACCCAAGAAGACAGTCCTCTGTAGAGAGCTATATATAGAGGCATTTGGTTGGGAGGAGAGTCATCTCTCTAGCACGTGGTGGTCCTAATCCTCGTTCTCTTGCATTGGTATCAGAGCTCCTAGGTTGAAGATCCATGGTGACCTTGATAGTTCCATCATCATCTTCACATCTAGCAATGATCATTTCGCCATGGCTCTCGGACGTGCTGCAGTTCGCGCCTGAATAAATTAGCTTAAAATAATCTACTTCGCCCGCTGCCTACGCAAGCAAAAAGCGATGTTATATGAAGGTGACTGCGAGGCCTCGAATAGTGGAGCGTCACTTCCAGAAGATCTCTTACGGGGTCAAACTTGCGACCTTTCAAGATAGTGATTCAGCAAATCCGTTGAGCTACGGCCCGTAGATGGAGCAAGGGGTGCGGAAATCTCCATTGTAATCCTCTTGATCATGACCTCCAGGAACTGGCTCCAAAGACGAAACTATGTCAATTTCAGGTCTGAAATTAAGCTTGTCATTTACCAGATGGAGATGTCGTCGAGGAACTGCGACAGGCTTCTTTGAAGCCTTGTTGGCACCATCCTTGGCAGACAAAGACAAAACATAGTGTGAGGCCCGCTTAGTTCGAAAAGGCAAATGATCATCGAGGCCGGTGGAAGCTTTAGGATAACTGTTGGCCTGGTGAGCATCACCACTAACTTCTGGAGGTGCATCTCGTCACGCACACACACAACGGACACAGATCGAATGCTGCTGGCTTTCCGGTTGAAACTGAACTCAGTAGCATACTGCCGGATTTTACTCGGCCTAAGCGTTGTAGGTCGAGCAGCCGCTTAAGATGCGTGAATGATTGCAATTTTGCCTCCTTTGCTCGTCGGTGGCAATAGGCGGATGGGAGTTGAAGCATTAACCTCTGCTATCGCAAGCGCTAGTCTTCACCAGAAGAGTACTTCGATGACAATATGTCATACTAATGACGTAAAGATTGTGGTAGCGGTCGGGATTTGGGCCTAACACCTCATTGTCGGAGGATTTTACTTCAATCATAAGGCCACATCATGTTCGTGTGTTTATCACAATATGTTCAATTATTGAATTGTAATCTGCAGAAGGTTTGAAGGTTGCAAAAAGGTGGAATCTGAAGTTCTATGAGGACGCTCAGAGGTTTCGAACCCATGAACTGTAAGGAAACAACTCCTCCGCCTATCCAAGAAGCGATGCACTATCGTGTTGTCGACAATTCGAAGCTGATTGTGATGGACACAGTCGACCCTGAAGAACTTCCAGATGTATCTTCTGAAGAAAAGTTGGAATTTGATTTTGAGTTAATCTTTTCAACCAAGAATTTGATTGACTAAGTCAAGTACCAAGTTCCTAGTGTAACTTGGTAAATTCACTCTTTTGACTCAAAGAAATGCACAAGAATTGCATTCTGAGTAAGGAGTCAGAAAGACTAAATATGACCTAAACTTAGAAGCATTATTTAAACACAAAACTCATCAACAGAACCTCAGTGGGTTGACACACTGATGTTGGTTACCACACTAGTATTTTGTGGTTAGATGATGTTTGCTTTGAATCTTTGTGAGAATCCGGATTATTTCTCTTAAAGATGGAAAAAATGCTTCAATACCTTATTGAAACAGATCTTTGAGAAGTTAAAGTCCTAGGTCATCTAGACTTTGACTCATAGCAAGTTTACGTGTCTTTGAAGTATGAATTGGTTGTATAGAATTTTAGTTATTTCTTTTCGCTTTCCAAATCTTTTGGAATTGGCTCAGATATGGTATCTGATTCCTTTTGCAAAAGACGAGGGTTAGCTGCTTAGAACTAGATAACTAGATTAAAACATCCTAGATAGATGTTCTATAGAGAACCTTTTCAAACATCGAAAGATGATAAGTTTAAGATTAACTTATTCATTTGAGTTTGCTTCAAGTTATAGCATAAATGATTGCCTAGAGTCGAGTATACTCTAGAATAGAGAAGTTAGGAATTGCTCAACAGATTGACAATTCCCAAGAATTGTTAGCTCAAGTATTTGAGAAAAGTGTCCTAAGTTGGACAATTTTCATTTTGAATTTGAATTGGTCAAGTTATAGTATGGTTGAGTCAAAGAAAATGGTAAAACTTTCTCCTACAGTTCACATAGGATTTTTTAAACTCATTAGGACAAAGCAATCCTCTATTCGAGTAAAAACATCAAGTAACTATTGGATAAGAGTTAACCATCGATGTTTGGGGACAACCAAACTTCAAGTTTTCCAAAACAAATTCACGTGAATCAAGAGTTCTTAAAGTCTTGCAAGGGATAAGAATCCCACCTTCGTTACTAAGTCCATGCACCAGTCATGCCTAGAAAGTGAGACAGTGTTTTTGAATCATTTGGACAGGGATGCCACCACAGAGATGAGACATGTTCTTCCAATTTTCGAACATGACCATGTTCTTCCAGTTTTAGAACATGACGCTCGGGGTTGCCTATAGTAGATATATAGCTCTATTTTCGAGGACGAAAATATTTTTCCAAGGGGGGAAGAATGTAATAAAGTAATTCTATGATCCAAGGGTATGGCCAGTTCAGACAGATCGGAAATCGCACACCGGTTGGTCATCCATGTGTATGACCAAAGATCTCGAGTTAAGACTTACTAGGAGGTCTTGTGCTATTGTGAACACTTAGCTTAGTGGTTAAGTCTCAAGGATGTGAAGGAGGAGGTCTTGGGTTCAATCCGCATGGGGAACATGGGAAGAATATTTTGCCCAAAGAGATCTAGAGCCTTTTAGAAGCATCCACTTGAGTTAACTCAAGTTGACTGGGACACTTGGTGCACATGCAGTTACATGGCCGACACATGGCTGGCTAGTATCCACCTACCCAAGAAGGCAGTCCCTTGGAGAGAGCTATATATAGAGGCATTTGGTTGGGAGGAGAGTCATCTCTCTAGCACGTAGTGGTCGTAATCCTCGTTCTCTTGCATAGATCTTACAGAGTTTAGAAGGCATTACAAAGAAGGTTAATCACCCTCTCTTCGCGCTCATGCGGGGACCACTTGGGTTTAAGCTTGTTGTTGATCAGAAGGAGCACTTTATGATGCCTGAAAGGAGAGGATTTATGAGAATTGGTAATTCCTCTATCGATGAGGAATAGCGATTTCTCAATCGACCACTCTTTGGGGGAGTCACCAAAGTTATAAGCACACCTTTCCTGCCAGATCTTCCATAGGACCTCTTGTCTGATGGCATTCCAGAGAGTCGCCGAGCAACAAATCGCTTCTCCCAGCAGACTTGAATCTTTAGTTGAGTACTTTGAAGCTTCATCAAAGATGACATCTTTTGAAATGGTTATGGAGTGCAAATTCTTAAGAGGGATGAAAAGGTTTGTGTGAATAAATTCTAAAAGTCTACGCAAAAGAATGTGATCTTCAAAAATCTATAGCAATGTTAGTTTTCTAGAATATAAAGGCATGGAATATGTTCTTTGGAATTGAAACACAATGATGTCTTTTTTATAAAAATTTTTCCATGTGTTTCAAGATCTTAAAAATCCATGTCAGCTTTTAAGATGATGTTTAGAATCCGCCCATGATTCTCACGATCATTCAAGTACAACTAAAGTTACGTGACTTTAACCATGAAGCTCACGAGTATGAGTAAGCTTAACTTGCATTAGCTCGAAAGACGCAGGGGGCCTGGGAATCTTGGATATCGTTGGGTTGGCTGACAAGCTAGCAGTTAAGTGGCTTATCAAGGCTTGGAGCAATAGTGAGTCCTCTTGGGCTAAATTGATCTTCAGAAATAGGGAAAACCTTACCTTAGTTGGCCTTCCAGGTTGGAAGGACATAGGGATTCTCACGCTTCTGTTCTCCCCCCACCTAGTGTCCCCTAAAGGCTCTAGCCTCGTATGTTTGTTATGGAAGAGTTGGAACAAGGCCAAACAATTCATCAGAATCAATGAGGAGTGGAAGTGGGCGGCTGGGATAAGACAAAATGACTCTATCTGGTTCTCGATCGGTGGCATTCGGGGGGTGGAGTCTTGGAACCTCCAAATTGCTAAGCGTCTATGGAACAAGGGGTTCAGATAGTGGAAACAACTCTGGAAACAAGAGACCAGCGAGTGGATTAGGTTTGAAGACTTAGACCCGAGACTTAGAGTTACCCTCGAGGAATGGACGCTTCTTCAAGACAGGTGTTTTGCTTGGGACCGCTCAACTACCCGCCTTCTCTGTGGTCAGGATCTTCCTTGCCTGGAGGGCCTCAAATGGAGCAATGGTAAGAAACTTGCCACAATCCCCAACTTCAAAGAGAACTTAGATGTCCATCACTCTCTTAACAAGAGGTGGTGCCTTTCTTGGACCAAACTTCGATGGGAGCTAAAGTTCATGTCTATTTGGCACCCCCTAATTGAGATCAAAAAGTCCGTTCTCATGTGGCAGATCTTGCATAAAGGTATCTGGTCCAATGCAAGGGCTAACAAAATTTGTGGTGTGCCACCATGGTGCAAGCGGTGCCATCGATGCATCGAAGAGTTAGTTCACTTGTTCTTCGATTGCCCCAAGTCCCAGGTTATCTGGCATAATGTGACACAGGTATTGAGACTTAAGAACCAAATCAATTGGCAACAAGCTGTATTGGCGGTTGGTTGCTCAGCAAGACTCTGGAATGCCATCAGAGGTGAGACTCTTTGGAAGATTTGGAGGGAGCGATGTGCGGTCAATTTTGGCCAAACTCCTAAGGAATGGTCGATGGAGAAATCCTTGTTTCTTCTAGGTAAAAGAATCTCCCGAGATAAGAGATCCCCACCGTTTAGACATCACTGTATTTATCTCCTTGAAAACAACAAGTTGAAACCCAAATGGATCCCACATGAGGGAGATGATAAATTTATCCGCCTCATTTGTAATGCCCTCTAGCTTGCTGTACTCGTCCCCTGCATTGTGGGATTTGGGGGATCCCATGGGCACTAGTCCCATTCACTTGTAACTTTCTTCTTTATTTTAATTAAAGTCCGGGAGAATAGACTAAAGCCGAACTTCCTTTTATTTAAAAAGAAAAAAAAGCTTTTCTACACAAACGATGTTAAAGATTCAAAATAATGTGCAAGTGCAGAAGCCATGAAGAAACACATTGCATGATAACAAGCATCTAATTCATACAATCATGTTGAGTGTAACACTGGTACACTCTACACGTAAAGAAGTGAAAAAGCATATATATATATATATATATATATATATATATATAAAGGGAACGAAAACATACAAAATAACCACTAACACTAGTTCTGTATTAGGACACTTGAGTGTCCTGGGACACTTAAGTGTCCTGCTTTCACACCAAATTGATTGATTTTTCTTGATGACACCCTTGAGGCTTTGATGGCATACTCACTTGGATTTGATAGCCCACATCATGTACTTTTAGAGAAAAATATAATCTTTGACATTTTACAACTTCACATGGGTTATTAAATGAAGAAGAAAATGGGGATTTTCAAAAACTTAACTTTTAGCATAACTAAAAAAATAACACCATTCAAACATTTTGAGAAATTGGATATGTTTTGAGAAATGGAAAGCTGTTCATGGACTTTGGCAGTGTAAAGCAAGCGTCTAGGGATCTTTGGAGAAGGTTGAACACTTTCGTAAGTGATAAACATGGAGTCAAAACTTGTCTTCTCTAGAGCACTGCCATTTATCGCACCTTTTAAAGAATGGCTCATTATAATTTGTGTGTAAGTGAGATTGAAGAAAATTGGCAAGTTATCAATGGATAACCTTCATACTAATTGAATGCATATTTTTATTCAAAGTTAGAAGGCCTCCGCTTTGAACAAGTAGCCATTGTATTTTGTGCTCACTTTCATGCTGAATTGGCAAAGCATATATTTCTATGTTCACGAAAAGAACATAGCTCCAAAGGTGGAATAAAACTTGATGGAAAATAATAATTATTTAAATGCTATTCTAAGTATTAAACCTTCCAAAATATTCTTTCATGCCATGTTTCACTCTTAATCTCGTCAAATAATATGTGATCCGCAATGGTGATTGTGATAAGAATGAAAATAATTGGCATACATATTTCATCTGACAAAGAGAAGATGGTATCCATGATGGAAATAATAAAATGTTTTCAAATGATCCTTATCATTTTATGATATCAAATATTAGATCAAAGACTTTTGAGTATGTGTCCACAAACTATTCATGATTGTATCTGTAGAATTTGGTTGATGCCCACACAAAAAAAGATTCTTGGTTGTGTCCAAAAACGTGAAAATTTTGGTGGATTTCAATAAATTGTTTAGCCTCATATATGTAAGCTTTGGTCTGTTATGTCACACATTTTCTACTTGGTAACATGAATGTGTACACCTTGAATGCTATCCATAAATTCTTTTGAGTAATATATATAGGCTTTAGTTTTCTATTCTTGGTGACTAGATTCATAGCAGTTGATTTTTTATGTGTATATCTTGGTTGTTGTCTTCATACCTTGTTTGATTGTTGGCACATTTGTACACTTCTGTGGATTCCCATAAGTTTGTTTGAACCATGTTTAGAACTAGTTGCTGTTTTTGTTGTACAAAGTCAAAATAATTGATTTTATTTGAATTGAAATGATTTTTCTAAGTGATTTTGAGGCTCATACTATGTGATCTATGTTTCAAGGAATATGTATAAATTTTTTTTTCATATGATGAATATTTTTCTTTTGATAAAAATACATTTGATCAAGAATTTTCATCCTGTTCACTACCATAGCATCTTGCGAGGCTATTTACATGAACACAAAACATGATTTATTGTGTTTTATACTTTTGCAGTAACCTTTGAAGTATACTTAATATGTGTGTTAAAGGATTTTCTCAAATTCTCTTTGTAGAAGGTGTGTGATTTTTTGTAAAAAAAGAACACGTAAGTGTCCTGTTTTGGTACCAAACTAGTGCTAAGAGACTCCTCTTTCCATTTCTGTGACATGCCTGTAAATGGTAGATATTTCTGAAACCTGGAAATGACGTTTCCCCCATTGTTTCTTTTTTGTTTTACAAAATAGGAAAGATTAAAATAAGAAAAAGGAATAATACACCAGAGGGAAGCTCCAAAAGGGAGACAAATTACAACATGGAGTCTAAGAAGAGCATTAGACTCAACCTCTGATGAGAATACAAGGATAGAAGTTTGAACTTCCATTTTTTGTAATAAAATTTCCTAAAGATATCATGGGGAAAAGAGGAATCCAACTGAGCATCATTCAAAGCAGACCTACAAGACTTGAGAATACATCTTATTCCTTCATTGCAATAATACAAAAAATCTTTGAGAGACTGGGAGAAAACTTTATGATTTCTGTTTTTCGAGATGCACCATAAAATGTGCACCCTTGGGAGCTGGAGCTGTCAGAGACCAATATCCAACCTGCCACTTTCTCCGAGCAGGAGAGGCTCTTCCAATATCTCTCAGCATTGGGCAGTGAATGAAAATGTGGGGGATGTCTTCAACCAGGCCACAGAAGGAACAATTCCCAGAGCTGATGTTGAAATCCCTGGCTCTCCTACCAGCCCACAGACCTTTGTGGAGAATCATCGACAGCGGATATGATTGCTTACCAGAGGGGGGGGGGAAGTCCACAGCAGTTTGAACCATCTTGATATTTCCTGCAACATAGAAAAGCTCATCTCTGTAGATGTAGCGTTTAATTGTTTTTCGTCTTTGAGTACTTGAATTCGAATCCTCCTGTCTGAAGGAGAGAGCACGATTCTAAAAGTGTGTGGACCGGTCATCTTTTTATGTGATTTCTGTGCGGATGGTTAGTTGCTTTGAATCGTGCTTGAATCCCTGTCAATCTACTGTTCACAGAGAGGGTGTGAAATTTTGATGGAGTCTTTTGTGGATATGCGTCTTCTTGAACCTGTGAATGTTTCCGCGAGCTTAGAGCTTCTCACTGTCAAGTGATCGAGGAGATGTGACTGCACATGACCAAAGAATGAGGGAAAGTCAACCTGGAGTTCACTGTGTAAGCGCAGAGGTTTTCCATAGCCTTCCTAATCTAGTCAAGTTTTAAACGAGAGGAATCACTGTGCTTGTCAGACCGAAAGAGCTTTCGCCGGCGATTTTAAGGCGTGACCCTCCAAGCATGTGCTGACTTGAGTGTTCAGCAGTTGAGGAATTACAAACTCTGTAGCTTTGCGATGTTTCCTTTACATCGATGAGGAAGGAAGCTTAACATCAACAATTTTAGAATATTTTTTCTTGATGTGACTTCTGCACGAGAAACGACGAATACAGGAAAGTGTCGATCTTTTCGGATGCAAATATCCAAAATCTGTGGAAAAACTATCGAGGAGTCCTTTTCTTGTAATGGATGTTTCCTCTGCACAAGATGCCGTTAATTCAGAAAAACTTCGTAAATTTCTGGGTAGAGGGTCCAAAGTAAGCTCAGCAACTAGATTTCTGAGAAAACTGATCAATTTCTGTTTTCCGAAATATAGCTTTCGGAATTCTGAAGGGGCGATCTCTTAACAGAGTGATGTGCTATGGAGTTGATTGAAGTTGTGGGCGAACATTATAACTCTGGTAGTTTAGTGGTACTGTAGAGCTCGGTTACAAGTGCTACAGACTTCAAACTTTCAGAAGGCAACGACCGACAGCTCCTGAGGGCATTTTGAATGACCTGGAATAGATCGCGTGCTGAAAAGTGTATGTATGTTAGACATCAACAGTTCCTTGCATGTATGGATGCGAATGGGTTGCTCAAAGTCCGCAAATGTCTTATGTGCGCATTGAAGAAGGAGCACGACAGAACTGCACATGAGCTTGGAGTTTGTGCTACAGAGATAGAAGACTAGATGTACGAATACAGGAAGATTATCGTATAATTCATTCCTCACGTCTATAGCAGAGCACTATTTAAAGCAAAAAATTCATTCGTATGCCAAACAAAAGGCTGAAAGGTCTTAGGTTGCGCGTATGCAAGAGAGGTCTGAGAGCTTTTAGCTTACGATGCTGCTATTCGGGAATGGATCACCGTATTTGGCTGTACAAATCTTCTGTCATAACAAATCGCTTAAGCTTACCCTTCAACAATGGCGTTTCAGGAATTCGATTTCTATTAAGGACTCAATCCAGACTTGAGTGCAGCTAGAGGATATCGCAAGCCAGGATTTGAAATCTTAACACGTTCAGACACCAGGTGATTCTCCTTTTTGTTGAAAGAACTGAACAGGAGGAAAAAGCCTAAATCAGTTCAAAAGAGCGAGCAGAGGCAACCCATCTTTGCAGGTTCATATATTCATCAATGATTTGATTCTCAAATGTAGCTTTATTTCTGATCAGCCAGCAGACGTGGATGATATCAGCTCTCCAAATGTTCCACGCAGCTATGTCCATGTCTGTACCCTCTCCAACCATGATTTCTTTATAGTCGAAAGACTGTGGGTAAGTTTTCTGGAAGAACTTATGAAGAATTGATAAGTGATTTGACCACTGGAGGGGAAAAGAAAATGTGGCAAGTCTCTTGAATTGATTACACCTACACAAGCGATCTCCTTGTTAGGCTTTGGGAAATCTTTTGCCGGACCTTATACCCTTGGTCAATAATCATCCAAAGAAGAACTCAGAACCTGAAAAGCAGAGGATAAGTCCAGCTGCACATAAATATATACCTCCAATATTTAGCACTCCTTTGTGCATCCCATATTGCTAGACTGAAATTTCTACCCAATCTTCGAGTCCATGGATTTGAGTTGGAACTATTGCTTGGTGATGCATCTAGTCCACTCAAAACTTGAGATTCTACACTTGCTTTTTCAACATTTTCTGTGTCATTTGGTTCAAGATTTAGTCCTTTGGCATCTGCATGGAAGCTTGACATTTCATCAAATACCACATCTCTGCCCACCTTCACCTGTTGTGTGAGTGGATTATAACATTTATATCCCCTTTTCTCAAGGGAATATCCAATGAAGATACATTTTTTTTGCTTTTGGATCAAGCTTTATCCTCAACTCATCTAGAATATGTACATATGCAATACAACCAAAACTTTTCAGATGTGATAAGTTTGGCTTTTTACCTGTAAACTTTTCTTTAGGTGTAACTTGATGTACAACAACAGTCGGAGTTCTATTCATGATGTATACAGTAGTATGAACAACTTCTACCCAATAACAATGAGGCATATTCTTCTCGGCCATCAAGGCTCTTGCTATTTCAGTAATATGTCTATTTTTGCATTCAGCAACGCCATTTTGTTGTGGTGTGTACCTGCATGAAAACTGATGCCAAATTCCATGATTTTTTAGAAAATTGCTGAACTCATTTGACAGGTATTCACCTCCTCTATCAGATCTTATTGTCTGAATATACTTCCTTGTCAGATTTTCTCTTCTCTTTCATGAAATATACCCATACTTTTCGTGTATGGTCATCAATGAAAGTAACATAAAACCTGCAACTGCCCATAGATGTGGTCTTTGCAGGACCCCAAACATTTGTATGTACTATTTCTAGTATGTTCAAACTAACATGCTTGTCATGTGGAAATGATGCTCTTGACTGTTTTCCAAATTGACATGTTGCACATACCTTTTGCATCTTTGCAACCTTGAAATTTGGTAGTCCATGGAAAATCTCCTTTGACTGCATCAATTTTAGCCTTTGCATGTCCAATTCGTTTGTGCCAGATCTCTATATCAGCAATGACTCCTGCACGTTTTGCAAACATGGCTGCGTTCATTTCAGGAATTTTCACATTTAAGGTGAACATCCTACCCAATTTGTTTCCTTTGGCAATCAATCTTCCATTCCTTTTGTATTCTTGTGCATATAACCCATCAGCATTGAACCTGACTTGTAATCCCTGGTCAACCATTTGTCCAACAGAAACCAGATTCTTCGTTATCTTTGGAACATGCAGCACATCAACAAGATGTTTTACCTTCCCATTCTCCATGGACAATGCTATGTTTTCTGCATGCTCGATAGGGTGTGATGTGTTATCACATGTTTCAACATATCCAGGAAGTGGCAATTTTTGCAAAGTACTAAACCGTTCTACATGATTAGCCATGTGATTTGAGGCACTGGAATCAACATACCAGACATTATCATTCGATTTTGAAACACCAGCAGGCATTGTATTCATCATGTGATGTTGAACCATGAATA
Organism: Ceratopteris richardii; assembly: GCA_020310875.1. Classification (NCBI taxonomy): domain Eukaryota; kingdom Viridiplantae; phylum Streptophyta; class Polypodiopsida; order Polypodiales; family Pteridaceae; genus Ceratopteris; species Ceratopteris richardii. Next base: position 109,414,207 of record CM035436.1, on the reverse strand, counting down.
GCTTCTCAGAATCATCTCCACTCGTGGATGCATAGTTGTTTTGCTGCCTTCTATTATTTTGATTCTTCAACCCGCAATCACGTTCAAAGTATCCAGGTTTACCACAATTCCAACATCCTTTACTGTCATTACCTGAATCATTTCTTTGGAAATTTCTACGACCTCTTTGGCTCCCCCTTCCTCGAAATTGTCCTCTTCGTCCTGCATGATTCTGTTGTTGCCCTTGGTCTTGGTTTCTCACCAAGATTCTTTTCTTCAATAATCAGCATGGATACCAAATCAACAAAATTTGGAATATTTTATCTGGTATGTATAGAAGTTCTGAACTGCTCATATGCAGCTCCTAAACCACGAAGGCACACTTCCACCTTATCATCATCATCTACGTTCCCACCAATAGATGCAAGTGACTCACATATGCTTTTGATTTTGAAGGTGTAGTCACTTACTGACATGCCCTTCTTCTCTAATGTATGCAGCTCGTTCTTGAGTTGCAATTTTTGTGCCTTTATATTGCTCTCATACAATGTGACCAAACTGTTCCAAGCCTCTTTTGGAGTCTTGGCATCTTGTATGTGCCCAATCATGCTATCTTCTATGCTAAAGGATAGCCAATACATTACCTTTCATGCTCCTTGATTCCATTCCTCATATGCTCTTAACTGGTCCGTAGTCTGATTCCTCTCTGGTAACTACGGAGCATTTTTGTTCTCTCCTTTGATGTACTTCTAGTAGCCTTTTCCCATCAGGAAATTCGTTATTCTGAATCTCCAAGGATGGAAGTTGTTCTTGTCCAGCTTATCGCTCATAACTTGACTCATTCCATCTGCATTTGCCATTTCTGTAGCTATTCACAACATTGCAAAACACTACAAGCAACACTTTTGCTTGAACACTGTCGCACAATGATGTGACAATTCGATCTCATAAAAACACAGTTTTCGTGTATCAACAGTACACGAAATCACTTGAAATTCTGGACCTGGAATATATGAGTGTTGACAAACATGATGCAAGTTATAGTTTTTGAAAATGACATGGTTTTTTTGTGGCCCCCACCTTGCGAGCTCGAGATGGAGGTCGAGATGGCTCCGAAACTTTGATCTGACAAAAACAAGTGACCCTAAAGGGCTAACTCTCGAAAATATTTTGAGGTCTTCTAGCTTCATGCCAATTTTCATAGCAATCTGAGATCTTTTGTGAATCGCGCTTTCTCCACACCTTCTCGTGTACTTTACACCGCCGACCTTCTCCACGAGCTCTCTACAGCCACACTGGCTCTAATACCATGTCACGAGGAAGGAGATAAGGAAGAGAGCTCACACACACACTCTCACAATCAAAGAGAAGCACACACTCAGATTGAGGCAAGGAAGAATGATCTTCTTCTTCTTCTATTACATAAAAAGGAATGCACAGGAATAACCTAAAAACAAGAATACAACTACTGCAATATATAAAGACTAGTACATGAGGAAAATCCTAATGTCCGTGAATGAGTGAGTTGGCAAGAAACAAATGTGCCATCACTCTCGGTAGATAAATCTAATAAAGCTCAATGAAGTGTCCTTGACATATACCGGCGTGACCACTATACATGTCAAGAGAAATGAAAAAGTAATATGTGTCATCCTAGATCATCACATGTTGAGCTTGATATCTCAACATATACAAGAAAACTCATTAAGAGAATGTAAAGATAGGGATGCTCGTCTCTATTTCATAGCGATAAAATTAGCCAAAGGTATTTTTTCTCGCAACTCTAAATTTAGAGTTTTGACACTATTAAGGCGGAGCACACCTTAGTGAAGGAGTGGAGTTCCTTTATTTGATTTGGATGATAGCGCTCATCAGTCGGCCTCCATCAACATATCTGAAGAGTTGACGAACGATTCTGACGCTAACATATTGTTGCTCCATACTACCCCCACACAACAATGTAACGACTCTGATTGGGTGCTTGACTCAACAACAACTCCGACAAATTACAAGCATAACCTCCTGGTGCTCTCACTTCCATCTGTGCTCTCACTTCCCCCTCATGTGCACCTCCAATCTGACAAAAGACTTTTGATCTAATTACACCAACTTCTACAGAACTTGAACTTGATGATGACTGTCTGACAAGATGACGATAACCATTCTGTGAACTACGCGTTAATCCTCCATCAACAACTGTGCTTTTGATCTCTGACATTTGAATCCATATCTACCTTCCTCCATTCACGCTCTGATGTGCAAGCGAATCTGAATAAACTCTATCTTCTAATGCTTGCAGAGATAATACTCATGTGCTCCTCCGACAGTGTTGTCATCCTTCTGCAAGAAAGAAAGAGTGTTGGAATTAAATGCTGCATTATAGCTATTCTCTCTCTACAAAGTGAGACAAATAGAGAAAAGACAGGGAGGATAATCAACTCTTTGATTCAATATGCTTTCAATCCTACCCATGCTATGGTTGTGCTCGTCCTCTTAGCACCCATAGGCAGCAAACATATCGTGCACATACAATTCTGAGGCTCAAAGATCTCTATGATTTCTTTTCTAGAGAGAATGAGTGAGAGAGAGAACATTTCTCTCACTTGAAAATGCCGTGCTGCACCATCTTGTTCCGAGCAATGCTGTTTAGATCTCTGTAGAGAGAGAGAGAGAGAGAGAGAGAGAGAGAGAGAGAGATAATTCCTCTCTGTGAGCAAGAGGAGAGGAATAAAGCCTTGCTTGTCCCCTCCTCCTCTCTTATTTTGAACATATTAGAGAGGCCCCACTCGGACAATTCCAAAAGCTACTCAAATGAGCTATTAATTGAAGATCTACTTTTCTCAGCTTTTGATATTTGCATGCAACTACTGAATTCAAAACTCACTATGATTTTGATGATGAGAACATAGTTTTTTTCGATTTTGACTTGGTTCAATGCATTCAGATAGGTGACTATATGGGTCATCACTATGTGGAGTTATTCCAATCTGGCAACTTTTAAGCTATTCGATACTAAGATTTCCACATGATATAAGCCTCTAACACTTAAAGGCAATAGTCTCATTCTTCATAATTCTATGCTTAATTTACTTCCCAAAGGATTTATTCCTTGCAAAGGTATTGACTAAGTTTCTTCATGATTCAAGGACCATATGTTCTCTTTAGTATACATCTATTATTTTCTAGACGTTTTCAAAACCTCACTTTGGTACATCTTCTTGCACTCAAGTACTCAAACTATAAAGGTTTATATTGTATTCACCCAAAGATTTTTGCCCATAATCTTTGGCTCCACTTTTGACTGAAGTACTCCTCATTGTACTCTCTCATCAAGGGATCTTATTGAATTTACAAATTGTTTTAATCTTTTCCCTCAAGGAAATAATTTGGCACTCCTTAAAGGGTTACTTTGCAATTTTCCCAAGGGCCCAACCCTTAGTTAGCCCAAAATTATTTGGAACTATTCGGTATTAAGTTTCATCCCTTGTAGCTTCAAAAGTATAAGAGAATATCTATTGTGTGTATTTTGGGAGGCTATTCTAAGCCCCTAAGGGTGTCTCTCGGTGCAATTTTGGGCTATTCTAAGCCCCCATCCAATGTTTCAACAAGTGTAGGGTTATTGTAAGCCCCCCCTCCCCCAAGGGTTTCCATTTCTTCAAGGGCTACTCTAAGCTCCCCCCTACCCCAAGTTTTACAATGTCAAAGAAAGAGACAAGTTCATCATCCATGAAAGGTTATTTACCATCCTTCATGCCCATGTTTATGCCTAAGGAGGAATGCCTAGATGGCCAACACTATAATCTATGGAAAGATCATGCATGCATACTTGTACATGAATCTTCTCCATGAAGTTGTAATGGGTTAGAACTTGAACTAGGTAGGGTCAAAGATTTAGAGTCTTAGAATATTTGTAATGGCAAGTACAAAATAGCATTAGGTCAAATTCTTCTATCATGTGAAGAATTGACAAAGGGTCATATCACTTCCTCTAAGACTTCTAAAGAAGCTTGGGACACACTAGCAAGTCCATATGAAGATAAAACTCCTTTAAAGATTTATGCTTTAGAGGCCAAGTTCCATAAACTTTCTATTCATCCTCAAGAAACCATCACAAAGGTGGTAGCACAGTTTGAAGATTATCAAAGAAAGTTAGCACTTTGTTGGAAAAAGATCTCAAGTGAAGACATGGTTGTTAGACTACTTAAGAAGCTTCTAGGTCCTATGAAATGGTTCTCACCACTTTCTACAATAGAAGTGAGGAACTCACATGGGAAAAAGTAAGAAGAATTTTTCTTCTCCATCACTCTAGGCAAAAGACTCAAGCTACACATGAAACAAATATGAAGGCCAAAGCAATAAAAAGGGCACTCTAGAGTCTAAAGACAAAGGCAAGAACAAGTTTACTTGCAATTTTTGTGGTAGGCCTAGACACATAGAAAAGTAATGCGTCAAGAAGAAAAACAAGGATAAGTACAAGTCTAATCCAAAGAGAGAGCATCAAACTCACTACACAAGTGAATAGAGTTTTCTTACAATTGAACGCAAGGCACTTGTCACATCCACTCTTAATGAAGAATGGATTTTTGATAGTGGGGCTTCATCACACATGTGTAATCAGAAAGTCTTAGTTTGAAGAGCACAAAGGCCAAGTTTATCTTGGAGATAACAAGTGTATTGAGATCCAAGGTGAAGGCACAGCTTACTCCACAAACTCAAAAGGTGAGACCAAGTCACTTAAAGATGTTCGTTATGTATCGATCCTCTATAAGAACATTCTCTCAATAAAGCCCATTACTAAGTGCAACATGAAAATGCAATTTGATAATGACAATGGTCAAGTCATCGATCGAGCATCCAAAGAAGTCATAGCTCAAGGATTCAAAGACAAAGGTCTCTAAAAGCTTTGGAGATTGATGGCCAAGTTTTAAAGCCTTAAGTTGTGGCATTCCAGCTTTGGAAACACTTCTTACTTAGCAAAGATTTCTTCAAGTCATCTTGTCAAGGGTTTACCCAAGATCACACAAGTGAGTTAAGCTGCCAAGCATATGCTAAGCAAACATTTACCCATTTGCCTATGGAAGCATCCATTTCCTCATCTAAATCCTTAGTATTATTCCATGCTAATCTTTGTGGACCTATGAATACACCATCACTAAGTGGGTCATATTACTTCTTCTTGATAGTATATGACTTCACTAGGTACACCGGTTTATTCATTAAAACATAAAGAGGATGCACTTTCCAAGTTTAAGCAATCGACACAAATAGTTCAAGATGACTTTCCAAGTTCTTTAAAGACCATCATATCATATGGAGACAATGGATCTATCAACCAAAATGTTTCAAACTATTTGAAGTGTCAACGTATTAAGTACAAAGCAAAGAAGGATACTCCGCAAGGTATTCCTCTATGGAGCATTTGAAGAGTGATCCAGATGGCCAAGATTATGCTTCATCAGAAGCCACTTCCACAAGACTTTTGCGGTGAAGGTATCCATATAGTCATACATATTCTTAAAACAGGTTTCTCACATATCTTGAAGAACCAAACCCCATTCAAGGCTTACTTTCATAGGAAACCTAGTGTGAGCTACTTCAACGTCTTTTGTTGTGATGCCTATGTGCAAGGTCTTGATGATGATAGGCCTATGCACTACATTTTCATCAGATGTAGTAACCATCAAAAGGCATACAAAGTTTATGACCCCAAGATTCGCTCAATTATAGCTACTAAAGACTACACTTTTGCTGAGTACTCTAAATTTTCATTCCTTTTGGATTCTTCTCAAGCTCTGAAACCGCCCATTTCCTCTAGAGAGAGGGATCATTCCACTATTTGATAGTCACACTACGTGGATCACACTCTCTTTGTACATGGCTTTCCAGACCATGGTATAGTTTTGGACCATGAAGACTCAGAGATATAGTCTGAGTTTACACCTCAGATGGCTACACCTCCCATCGTACCATCGAAGGTTTTCATTTCCCTTAAGATTTAGTTGGGCTTTACTCCAAGATCAGTGGCTTTTCATTTTCCATTCATCTCTTTGAGAGTCCACTTACCTCGTTTATAGCGGCATTCTAAGCATACAATGTTCCATTCATGTACTCCAACATCTTTCCATTCTCCAAAGGATACTCTTGGATCCACATGGATACATCACTCAGTTGGATCTTTTTCTGAGCCATCTTCTTGGTCCGAAGGGAGTTTTCATGGCCCTATTAATACACATGAGGACTACATCATAGAGATGTAGTATCATGTGATTATCATCTCACGCTTAATGCATTTCTTCCATAACAAGCTCTTTATAAATTGTATAGGACATAGATTCGTTTGGAAATATAACAACCCATTATGAAAGCTATAACCTTGAACATCATGAGATTGTGAATTTTGAAAGTCATTCCATGCATATGAGAAATACAAAAAATGCACGTGGAAAACATGTAACTAAATCAATGAATATGAATGCTATACATATTATTCACATAAGCAAAAGTTGGATTTTCAAAAGAAAAACGATTAAGAACATATAGTTTGTAATATCTCCATGCAAGAAAACAGTTTTCACATCCATTTGGACTAGCTCTAAGTCCTCCATTGCAACGAATCAAGCAACATTTGAATGGTAGTCATCTTAACCACTAGAGAGATGATTTACTTGAAATCAACACCATGTTGCTGCTTAAAAACCTTTGCAACAAGTCATGCTTTATACTTTGGAGAAGCACTATCTAATGTGAATTTCATTTTATATAGCCATTTACATGGTAAAGCTTTCCTACCCTTTGGAAAAGGTAGTAAATCCCGAGTACCATTGTTGTGAATTGAATCCAACTCACTCCTCATGACATGCTCCCACTCGACATGGTCCTTTGTCTGCATGGCCTCTTTGTAGCAAGAAGGCTCACCAGCATCTGTTAGCATAACAAAATCCAAACTTGAAGCATATCTATCAGATGGATGTGAGACACGTGCAAAGTGTCTCAATAGTTGTTGAACAAGAACATTTGCATACTTATTTGATTGGATATTCACTTGAACATCCCTATGCACAATGTTTTTATGCATGCTAACTGAAGGACTAGTATCCTCAAACACCACTCTTCTCACTTCAACCTCCTTAATGGGTTGTTTATGCATCTTAGACTCATTGAAAATATTCATTTCTTTGACTTATGGTCCAACTTTTGTCTAAGATTCTTGGGTATATGAACATATGCTTCACACCCAAAAACTCAAAGATAATCATAATATGGTAGCTTCCCTGTCCGTAACTCTTATGCTACTTTCATATCTTTGGCAGTACTAGGTGAAAGGCTAATCACATGAACTATAGTCAATACTACTTTTGTCCAAAAGCCTTGTAAAGCTTTGCATGATGCAGCATAGAAACTACTCTATCTTGAATAGTTCTATTCATCCTTTCAGTTATACCATTCTGTATTAGGGTACAAGGAGCTGTACACTCTCTACAAATTCCACTAGACTGGCAGAAAAGGCTCAATTCATGTGAGGTGTACTCACCCCCATTATGTGAATGTAAAGCTTTGAGATTAGTTTCTTTTTCACTCTCAACTGAAGCAAGCCATTTTTTGAAGGTAGGGAATACCTCATCCTTCAATTTGATAGGATTTACCCAAAGTTTACTAGTAGCATCATCTATAAAAGTCACAAAGTAAAGAGAACCCCCTAATGACCTTGTGGGCATAGGACCACACACATATATATGAATGAGATCTAAAGGCTGAATTGAAGATTCAATGTGCATATTATGCACATTCCTAGTTTGCTTTCCATATTGACAATGCTCACATAATGAAAAAAATAGAGAAAGATAACACAGGTAAGTAGCCAAAACCATAACGATTTTCCATTCCACTATGAGATATGTGGCCCAAATGGCCATGAAAAATACAAGCCATAGGCTATCCAGTAACAAGAAACAAGTATTGCTTTTATGATACAAATAAAGGATAAACTGAGCCAACTTTGCTTCTTTTTGCAATAACCATATTGGCCTTTGATACGCAAAAGGATTGAGAATAGCAAACCACCTTATAACCAAGGTCATCAAATTGACCAAATGACATCAAACTACATGATAATTGACGTACATGGCATACATTATGCATAGTAAATTTCTAACCATCATTGAACTGCAAAACCACATCTCCAATCCCCACAATGTCACATAGGAAAGAGTCACCAAGTCTGACGATACCAAAAGCCTTTACAACATAACTAGAGAACCATTCTCTATGTGGTTTCACATGGAAACAAGCACCAGAATCTAGCATCCACATGTGGGAAAGGAAACTAGCCATAAGAGCTTTTGTGGGCACAATACTATCAAGTGTTAAAACATCAACATCATCAGAAATAGCAATAATTTCTTCAATCTTCATGGTCATTTACCTTTAGCATTCTTTAATGCATAGCAGTTTTTCGTCATGTGTCCTTTCTTGTGAAAATAATGGCATTCAATATCACTCTTCCTTGATTTACTTCTACTCTTATTCCATTCACCATTCTTTTCCTTATTCTTGCTCTTGCCATGTTGCTGATAATTTCCTTGGTAAGAATCACAAACATTATATGCATCTCCACTCTAAGTGCCAACTATAGATTTTCTACAAATCTCCTCACTCAAGAGTGCTCTACATATGTCATCATAGACCAATTTACCACTAGGTGCACTATTGTTGATAGCTATGCAAAACGTATCCCATGATGATGGTAAGGTGCATAAGAACAAGAGTACTTCCATTTCATTATCCATATCCATTTATTGAACCTATAACACAAAGAATATAGCATCAAAATCATTTAGATGAGTAGCAACACTATTTGCGTCCTTCATGCGAAGGTCATATAACTTTCTAATCAGATACACTTTATTTGATGTCGTCTCTTTTTCAAATGTATTGCATAACTTCTTCCAAAGCTCCTCTACACTTTCATAGTCTAATACTGTAAAGTAAACATTATTTGCCAGGGGCAGTTGAATGGCAGACCTGGCCATTTCATCTAACTCATCCCAATCATCTTCATCCATGTCAACAAGCTTTTTTGAGATTCCATTTACTGGCTTCCATTGTCTCCTCTGAATCAACACATCTTTGATCTAATTCTTCAATAGAGCAAAGTCTATGCCATCAAATTTTAAGATCTCAAAATGGTCTTTGCCCTACAAGTTATAGGTCCTCCTCGGAACACTAGCACTAGACCTTGATCCACTAGACGTGCCTGAGACCTCTGATGCCATGATGATAGAGAACTAAATAGAATGATAATGGAGCTAAAAGAGTCCAAACACCACTAAGGCTCAAAGAAATCTGAAAAAATGTCAGATTTTGGGAAATTTTGGGAAACAATTTAGCAGTCTTCTCGGCAAAATGAATTAATGAACAGAAATGACCAACCAAAAAATATTATGTGAGAATAAATGTGCTTATACCAATAAGTGTATCAAGGAGTAAATCAACCACTTTATAAATGACAAAACCAAAAAATATTGAAAAAATTTGCTAGAGTATTCTTTTGCAAAATGAGCATATGACCAGTGTGAATATCTCATAAAATTGCAAGTACTGACATGTTAACTTGCATAGTGAATCACTAACTCCACTGCATGTAATTCGTTACCCAAAAGAATCCAACTAGGCTTATGGAGCACCTATGAACAATTATCATACATCTCCTATTGTGAGGCTAGGTAAATCTTCGACCTGCATCACTCAAGAGACCTTGACATCTAGGTGTCTCCCAGTTAAGAAAACCTCACCATGACCCTCCCTATCAAATGTAAAATGCTTTATGCAAAAAAGTAATCACTATACCAATGACCACATGGATGCACATAAGCGATATCCATAGAAGCGTACATATTGTGTATGTGCTCAATTTATGCAATAAAATGGTACTAAAAGGCTGAATTCACAGCCCAAGCACTGGCCAACAACACTTGCAAGTGTCTGTTAACTCTCTTCTTTAGGCTCAAAAAATCTGCATAGACTTGCGGTTGCTTCTCCCACCACAACTAAAACCTTTCAAGAAACCTGTAGATTTACTGGTGTGCCTGAAAAACATAGCCCCAAAAGGTGAACATTCATTGTCAAAGAAGTACAAAGAGCACTCTTCTTGATGTTCGTGAACCTTTGTAAAGAAAACTATGCATGAAAGTACTCCAAAATGGATCCAATAATCACCCCAAAAATGCTTCAAAACAGGCATTGAAAGCAACGAATGAAGCTTTGAGGGCCCAAAACATGCTCAAGGTAATGTTAACCTTAGTCTTGCTCCTTCTTCAAACACCACAAGAGTGTAGCTTAGTAGCAAGACATTGCCGGTTAAGCAAGATCTGTGGGGAACATTACTGGGATGGATGACCTCGTGAGAAGTGTGGGGAACCTCTATCTATCACATGGACACTAATGGTAACACATCTCCTTGCATGTAATTAGAGAAAGAGCATATTCATATTTATGTAGGAAAGAAGTTGATATGAAATAAGTTAAAAATGAAAGATGTCTCTTGAAAGTCCTAAATCTTTGTTTATAATTTTATTTAAGGTAGATTGCTTTATGAAAAAGGTATAAAATTTTCTTCAAGATGAGAGAAACTAATGCCTAAAACGACTCAATATATTCACCTATGCTTTTTTTTTCAATGTTGCATGTTCATTTGCATACATGTTGCCTTTTTGCTCATGCATATTCATATTGCCTGTTTCAACTCCTTCTTTCATGAAAATTTTGCTTCATGTAATGTTGCCTATTCATTCATGCATATGATCAATTTTTTTCTCCATGTTTCTTATGTTGCCTATAAAAGATTTTGATGCTTGGAAATTTTTGTTTTTCAGAGAGACCAAAGTGACGCTTCCGAAGGATTCAGAGGTTTACTGTGGGCAATTGTCAAAAAATTTTCCCCTCTCCCACTTATAAAGGCCTACAAAAACACATTTGTTGAAGGTAGCTAGATTTTCCAAGAAATCCAAGATCCATCAAGGATGTCAACAGGAGTTTACATACAAAGTTTGGAAGAAATCAAGCAAATCCAAGGTAGTGATCAAAGCTGGTCAAATTTTGGAAATTAGGGCAAAAATTTGATTATCACCAAATCACATGAAAATTCATATACTTGTAAACCCTATCAAAGTCAGTCTATAGCCTGAATTTCACATGTAAATGGATTTTCTAGCACATTGATATGCCATGTGCATTTTGTAAAAATATAATTTTTCCACTTAGACGCTACAAAATCTTGTATAGGAATTCCTCTCAGCCATATGGTTTGGCATGTATAAACATCATATGTGGCTACACATTTGTAAAAATTTTCAAGGCTATCAGAGCTTCCTAGACACCTTAATGCCACCTTGCAAACTTCCAAATGTATACAAACTTGTATAAACGAGATGGAAATGGGAATTTTTTCTGCATATTCCTAAAGGAGCCCTTTCAAAAGATAGCTCTCCAAATTCATCTTTATCAAAGGATATTTGGATGATCAAAGAGCACAAAATCCAGTTTGTAGGGTCACCATAGCTTTCTACACTATGAAGGCTTGAAGGGTTGTCACATGGCAAAAGATGATTGAACCATGTTGTATGGTCAAGATGAGCTCACATTTAAGGGTGGAGATGCACCAAAGCTTAAATCAAGGAGGATCAACATGTTTTTTCATTGGATAAGCTTTTGATGGCTAAAGATTGATAATACAAAGTTCTTCGAAAAATAGCTGTTAATCTTATCCAAATTGATATTAGCATTGATCCCACGATCGAGATCTTCCCCACATCCAATGGTGGAGAATGGAGGCGCCTATTTTTTCATCCTTTGCCCTAGATTTTATATTAAGAATCAATCTTAGCCATCCATTTGATGAATCTAATGGTTGTAATCAAAAGTACTTGATCCTAAGGTTAAGAATTGATTTCTCCAGATCCAAGGGCCCAAACTCATTCAAAAAGCTATTAAAACCCCCCTTCAAATTCATGGAGCATCATTGTTAGGCATCCATAGGGCCTTACTAACACATGGTTTCCTTCAGACACTCACCCTCAATTGAGCATGTGAGGATCCAAGGTGGGCTAGTAAGAGCATAGTTCCTAGAATCAATTTTAAGTTAGGCTTCCGAACTAGGATTGGCTCATAAGCCCAATGGTTTCTCTATATTTTCTCACCCTCAGTGGAGTGAGTTAGATTTGGTTTTAGAGTCTTATTCTTCTTTAGATGGCATTATGCTCCTAGAAAGATATAGGATCAATGAAGTGGAACATATCCTCTCACATATGACATTCAGTTTGATTGTCATGGTGGGAGTGATGGAGAGTGTTAATCTCCAAAACAACAAGCTACTCTTGAAGTTAGAACACCTCTATATCAAGAGTAACTCAAAACCTTCACCAATTTGGAGGACCAATACTCAATTATCAAAATTTTGAACAAATTGTGAAGAAGATGACTACGTAGAAAATCTGTTGCACATAACTCTCTCATTGACTTATCAAATGTGTAACGTTTTTTGTAAGGACTTTGCATAAAGTGTCACCTATAGTTTGCGCACCTTTTCCAAGTTAAATCATTTCAAAAGACTCAATAGATCTTGAGAAATGATCTCATCAAGTCACCTATGTCTAAAACTGTTCTTTTGAGAAGTCGATTCAGACACCTGTAACTTCTAAGACTTGGTTCTCTCAAACTAGAACCCGTTTATGCAAATGCTTTTATCCATAGATGGCTTGCCTTCCAACTTAGATTTTGACTCCTCACTTTTGCAAAACTTTAAACTGTGCACTGAGAAATGATAAAATCTTTGACCATCGAGATTGCGCTTGTTTCAGAAGATAGTCACCACGTCTTCACATATGAATGTTCCTACTCATAATTCTCATAGCCTCTTTACAATTAGGCTCTCAAAATTTAACCATAGACTCATTAAGTATGGAATTAGATGTCTACAAAAAGATTCTTGAAATGATCAAGCACAAAAGGAGAATGCACAGAAACATCGGGCGCAAGTTTTTCTTCATTACTAGAAAACTTTACATCTGGATGAGAGAGCTAATCTTCACACTTCTCAAGTGTCTAATCACTTATAATTCTTCTAAATTCTTGTATTCTACACTCTTTAATATTTGCCCTGACATTTTTACTTGTATATATAGGCAAATATGTACAATTTCATAACCATACAAAAGTATAAGTGAACTATCTCTGAATTAATGTACATATGTATACACATCTTCATCCTTTGAATGTATGCTTCATATCTTGATCTTTTCTTCAGTCCTTGACTTCCAAACCTTCATCAAAACTTCAATTGTTGATTGCCCTGCACCAATAGCTCCCCCTCAATCATCAATTGAGGTTTTCTCTATCTTCTTTATGCCTGCCATGTCTTTGAATCTTTGTAGCTTTGGTCCATCCAAGCTTTTGGTTAGCATATCAGCTATCTGATCTTTTGTTGAAGTATGTATTACTTCAATCTCCTTATCCATCACCTTCTCTCTTAGAAAGTGATACTGAATCTCAATGTGTTTAGTGTGGGCATGAAAACAGGATTAGCAGCTACATATAATGAATGCATGTTATCTCCATGAATAGTGGGTGTACTCTGAATGATGTCAAAACTCTTCATAAGAGTCTTAAGCAATATCACTTCCTTTGCAACTTCAGCCATACCTTTGTACTCAACCTCTGTAGATGATAAAGCAACTGTGTGTTGCTTCTTTGAACACCATGAAATTAACTTATCTCCCACATAACACAAGTATCCATAAGTTGATCTCCTATCATCAGGATTACCAGCCCAATCTGTATCACTATAAATCTTGATATTTGTATCTGATGTAAAACCATAATACAAACCCTCTTTGAGTGTACCCTTAATGTACCTCAACACTCTTTGTCCTGCAATCCAATGTTCTTTCCTAGGACAATGCATGAATTGAGATAATACTCCAACTGCATATGACAAGTCAAGTCTAGTTAATGTAGCATAGATGAGACTACCAACCAAACTTTGATATAGCTTCATGTCCTTGAACTCTTCTCCTCCATATCTGCTCAATTTGTGATCACCTCCATTGGAGTAGGTGCTACTATGCAATCATCCATTTTAAACTTGATCAACAAGTCTTTCATATACCTTTCTTGTGTTACATACACTCCATGTTGAGTGTATGAGATCTCCATGCCCAAGAAATATGACAAGTTTCCCAAGTCACTGATCTTGAACTCTTTCTCCATTTGCTTCTTTAGGCTTTGAATGCCTTTCTCATGTGTACCTGTAAGAATTATATCATCAACATATATGCACATGTAAATGAACCCATCATCACTTGCTTTAAAAAGCAAGCTACTATCTGCTTTAGATACTTGGAAACCAAGTTCTTTCAAGAACTTCACAACTCTATAATTCCATGCCCTTGGAGCCTGCTTCAAGCCATACAAAGCTCTCTTGAGCTTACATTCATGATCTGGATACCTTTCATCTCTGAATCCTTGTGGTTGCTCCATGAAAACATCATCTGAAATTTAACCATTTAGAAAAGCATTCTTCACATCTAGTTGACATAATTTCCAACCTTTACATGCAGCAATAGCTATGAGTGTCCTGATGGTTGTCATCTTTGCCACAGGACTATGGGTCTCATCATAATCTATACCATATGTTTGAGCAAAACCTTTCACAACAAGTCTAGCTTTATACCTAGACACATTTCCATTTGCAAACCTCTTTGTCTTGTAGACCCATTTGCATCCAATGATCTTCTGACTATTTGGTTTAGGAACCAAATCCCATGTGTCATTCTCCATCAATGCATCATACTCTTCCTGCATAGCTTTCTCCCAATTTTCCTTACCTTTTGCCTCTTCATATGTAGAAGGGTCTTCATCTGATTTTATCATATAAGCACAGTCTTTGGTGGCCAAAAAAGAAGTAACTATACCTTGCAGGTTGCCATTTGTGTCTTGATGACCTTCTGAGTTCTCCACTTCTTGAGGTTTCTGGTTCATCACATTCTGGATCAAACCTTGGCACTTCTTCAACTTCAACCTGTACTTCATTGTTCTCCTCTTCATCAAATATCTGAACCTTTGATTTACCTTTCTTTTGATTCACAATTTCTTCATCACTTGCATAAATATTAATTGTACCTGCATACCAAGTACCTTGCTCATCAAATGTAACATCCTTAGACACAAGGAATTGTTTTGCGGATGGACTCCACAATCTATATCCCACCTGCTTATCATCATATCCAATAAACACATACTTTTCAGCTTTGGGTTCCAATTTATGCCTCAATTGAGATGGCACATATGCATATGCCAAACATCCAAATACTTTGCAATGATCTAGAGTAGGTCTCTTACCCCACCATGCCTCATATGGTGTCATACCCTGCAAAGCTTTACATGGTAACCTATTGACCAAATATGTTGTTGTATTTACAGCCTCAGCCCACAAATAATTTGGGCAATTTTTCTCCTTCATCATGGATCTTGCAAACTCAACAAGAGTTCTATTCATCCTTTCTGCTACACCATTTTGTTGAGGAGTGAAACTTTGTAGCTATGAAATAGATAGTATGTTGAATCTATAGTATGTTAAATCACATCGTATGATCAACTACGCACTGAGAACCAAGTCTGAGAAGATCACTATTTTGAGATGAACTTGATAGAGAGGTGAATCAAGAAGTGATCAATGTATATGTATTAAATCACATAGAAATACAATGACATTGGCAACGTATAATTTCACGATGTGAGGGTAGAGATTGAGCTATGGAATGAGCTCCCTAATCACAAAAAACAGCTCTCAGTTGATCTCCAAATCAGGCTACATTCCATGTGAGATTTTGATCCATTTTTATAGCTAGACTTGGAGCCAACTTTTGAATTCAAATTCAAGCTCTCACCATAAAGTGAGTCCTAAACTTTAGGACTTACTTTCTCATCAATCAACTACCAAGAATTCGAGATTTGATTCTTCCTAACTCCACGTGGGGTTAGTGCAATTAACATATGCACTTTTACAAGGATAAAAGTAAATTGACTTTTACAAGGGAATGTTCATATGTCACTATAAGAGATAAATGCTAATTATCCAAGTATGTAGGCTTTGACTCATTTTCACCAACAGCTCCCCCTCAAGCCTAACATTCTTGGTCTTCATTTCTCTTTGATTTCCTGCAATCCAATCATCATCTTGAACCTGTTCATCTTAGTTCCATCCAAAGATTTTGTGAGCATATCTGCACATTGCAAATTGGTTGATACATAGGACAATTGGATGTCCTGCCTAAGTAACTTCTCTCTCGCATAACGATCGTTCACTTCAATGTGCTTAGTCCTTGCATGATACACAAGATTAGTAGCCAAATGAAGTGAACTGGTGTTATCTCCAAAAATCATTGGGGTGTTAGAATGTAATCCCAAATCTATGTAAAGTAGCTTGAGCCACATAGCCTCTTATGTTGCATTTTCTAAGCCTCTTGCTTCTGTTGATGACAATGCTACAGTTGTGTATGCATAAATTGGCTCAATGTACTTACTCCATAACATATGTTGACTCTTGTTAGGGTTGCATAATTGAGACTCCCAACAAGCCTTTAATAATCTATAATATCTTCAAGGAGTTCTCCCTCATGAGAACTAAGTTTGTGGTTGAGTTCCATGGGTGTACCTACAATTTTAGTGTTCTCCATCTCGAATTTAACCATCATATCCTGAATGTACATCCTTGAGTAATAAAGATTCTAGAATCTGAATATACAAGTTCTAATCCAAGAAAGTCTGTTAACAAACCAAGAGATCACTGTTTTGAATTCTTCCATCACCTAAGCTTTGATTTGCTTGATGCCATTGGCATAATTCCCTATAATGATAATGTCATCCACATAAACATATAGGTTAATAACTTCTGAGTTAGTCTTCTTTATGAACAAAGAAGAATCTGCTTTGCTAGCAACAAATCATTGATCCTGCAAAGATGTGACAAACATATGGTTCCAAGCTCTAGGAGCTTGCTTTAAACCATAGTGAACTTTCCTTAGCTTGCATACATGGTCTGGTTCATCCTTGTCTTCATACCTTGGTGGTTGAGCCATGTAAACTTCTTCTGAGATCCATCCATTTAGCAATGCATTTTTAACATTTAGCTGATACAAGTTCCAATTCTTTGAAGCAACAATACTTACTAAAACCCTGATTGTTGGCATCTTAGCCATAGGTGAGAAGGTCTCCTCATTATCCACTCCATGGGTTTGAGCAAACCCCTTTTGTTACTAGCCTTGCTTTATATCTGTTTATTGAACCATCTAAATTTTTCCTAACTTTGTAAATCCACCTGGATCCTATTACCTTCATGCTTGGTTTCTTGGGAACCAAATCCCAAGTGTTGTTCTCCTGAAGTGTTTCAATTTTTTCCCGCGTAGCTTCTCTCCATTCTTTCTTTTGATTGGCTTCTTCAAATGAAGAAGGCTCTTCTGACATAGAATCTTTAGTCATGCATACAGAATGCTTGGTGACTAGTGTTGTGTCATAGCCATACCTTGTGGGTTTTTTACTCTCCCTTTGAGATCTTCTGAGTGCTTGATTAGGTGACTCTGGAATGTCTTCCAATTGTTTGAACTTTGTCTTGCCCTTGGACTTCCAAACTTTGAAGTCAATCTACTCTTCATCTTCTGAGTTGTCAATCTACTCTTCATCTTCTGTGAGTTGACATCTTCTGAGTTCACATCTTCTGATATTTGTGGTTCTTCTTGAGTCAGAGTTGGAACATCACTTTCCAAGTCATAGGGTAGCTTAATTTTCCTGCTATCATCTTCAAACCATGAATTATTTTCATCAAACACCACATCCCTAATAACTTTAAATCTTTTGTTAGTGGGATTGTACAACCTACATCCTTTCTGGTTTCGGTCATAGCCAATGAATATACACTTTTTAGCTTTTGGAGCAAGCTTTCCTCTAATATGTGAGGCTATATATGCATAAGCAATGCATCCAAACATTTTACAATGGTCTAAGGAAGGTCTCCTACCATTACATGCCTCATAAGGTGTCATTCCATCCAAGGACTTGGATGGGAACCTATTAATCAAGTATGTGGCTGTGGAAACACCCTCTGTCCATAGGTAATTTGTAAGTTTCTTTTCATTCAACATTGATCTTGCAGTCTCTACTATTAATCTATTCCTCCTCTCTGCCACTCCATTCTATTCAGGAGTGTATCTTGTTGTGACCTCTCTCTTTTTACATATATCCTATAAGAATGAGTCAAATTCATGTGAGAAATACTCACCACCTCCATCAGATCTAACCGTCTTCAAGCTTCTACCTGTTTGGTTCTCAACCAATGCCAAATACTTCTTAAAACAAGTGAAGACTTCATCTTTATGATTCATGAAGTAAAGAATTGTACATATATTATAATCATCTATGAATGAAACATACTACCTTGATCCTGAGATTGATGGCTCTGTGCTAGGACCCCACACATCTGTGTGCATAAGCTCCAAGAAGTCTTCATACATGTATCCTTTTTTGTTGAATGGTTACCTGTGAGATTTGCCAAATTGGCATGCTCCACATTTGTAAATCATGTGTTGCTTGGAAACATTTGGAATGCCAAGCACACTTTGATCCCTGCATATTTGCTTTAGTGTTCTTTAACCTATATGACCTAGCCTTTTATGCCATATATCTAGTTCAGATAGGGTTTGATCTTTGTAATTGAAGAGTGCAATGTTTTTGGTATCTTCAACTTTAAATGTAAAGAGTCTACTAGATTTCTCACTTTTGCAATCCTCTTCAAGCCTTGTTGAGGGTCCTCCACGTATACTCCATGCCTTGTGAATCTAACCTGTAAGCCCTTCTCAACAATGTGTTCAACACTGATTAGGTTTTTTGTTATGGTTGGCACATATAATACCTTACTTAAAAGGTTCATGTTACCATCAGAAGCCTTGAAATTTTGAATCTTCTTAACAGAGTGTCTAGTGTCATCACCGATCTGCACTTCATGCTTTCCTTTAGGTTCTTCAAGATTAGATAGCAATGCTACATTTCCAACCACATGATTGGAACAACCAGAATCAATATAGAAAAGATGCTCATCATCTTTACCTTGATTGGATGTCAGTTTTATGATCAGTAGAGAATCCTCTTGCTCTTTTGTGTAGTTGTTATAATCTCTTATACCTCTAAATCCTCCTTGATAGTTTTTGTTGTAGCCTTGGTTGTAGTTGTGATGGTAATTGCTTCCTCCACTGTTGAACCTGCCTCTGGATTGCCCATAGCTTCCTCTATCAAAGCCTCTTCCTCTTTGATTCCTTGTGTCCTTGAAACACTCATCTGTGGTGTGATTGGTTAGGCCACAAATATTGCAAGGTGAAGAGTTGTATGGTCTCTTCCTGCCTTGCGTTCCTCCTCTTCCCCTTCCTCTAGTACCTCTTCCTCTACCTGTGAAGTTCACTTGCGAGGTACTTGCCTCTTCTTCATTCTTTTACCTTTGCCTTTATCTTTATTATTATTCCTATTTGTGTGAAGGGCAAAAGATTGGATACCTCTAGAGTTGTCTCCATTCTTGTTGAGATTTGTCTCTATGTGAAGAGTTGCCCCATCAATGTGTTGAGGTCAGGTATTTGCATATCCATATATAGGTCCATTTCTGTGGTGAAGGACTCCCACTTATCATCAGCTTTGATGCCATTTATGATCTGCCTTACTATCTGCTCCTCTTGTATCTCTTCTCCAATGCTTCCAAGTTGGTCAGCTACATCCTTCATCTTGGTCACATAGTCAGCTACACTTTGCTTTGGTTGCTTCTTCAAGGTTGTGAACTCCATCCAAAGTTGGTTCTTCCTAGCCCTTGTATTTGATGAGAACTATGAAGAAAGTACTTACCAAGTCTCCTGGGAGGTCTTGCAATTCCTAATGTGAGGTAATAAGAAATCAAATATTGAGCTAAGTATATAAGACATGGCTAGAGCATCCTTTGCACACCATGTAGTTAGCCTTTCTTGCTCTTCTCTTGTAGGTTGA
Organism: Ceratopteris richardii; assembly: GCA_020310875.1. NCBI lineage: Eukaryota > Viridiplantae > Streptophyta > Polypodiopsida > Polypodiales > Pteridaceae > Ceratopteris > Ceratopteris richardii. The sequence goes on along the minus strand of CM035436.1, from coordinate 109,394,158 downwards.
TGTTTGCTTTTGAATATTGGCATGTCCTCATCTCCAGAGATTTATCCATATAAGCTTCTTCCTTGGAGATAGGCTTGCATCCTCATGGACCATGCTGGATAGTTGCTCATGTCCAATTTGTTAATAAATGATGGAAATCCATCTCCCATTTTGCTTGTTGTTGCTTTGATACCACTGTTGGAGGACATGGTGGATAGATCCCAAAGATGAAGTGTGCTACAAAATCCTGCTTCACACCAGCCAAGAACAAGTTGTGGAGAGTATAGTAGGCCCCTTGAGCTTCCCAAAAATCATAAATAATCACCTATGTCCTTTGATGCATGATCCTCTAACCAATGGATCAAGACAGATGAGTAGAAAGTTCAACCATGAGCTAAGACTTGTTATTTTGTGCTAAAAAAAAAAGAAGCAAGGTTGTATATATTTTGCAAAAAGGATTTTCTTCAAATAGAAGAAAATTTAATAAAACAATGAAAAATGGAAGCATTTACTTTAGCAAGTAGTGGAGGCCAAAAGATAATCAATCAAAAGAGAATCAAATCCAAAAACTAAACCGCAAGAGAAGAGTGGCTGCTCAAAGTAAGGGAGGAGTTATGGAGAAGAGCTCTCAAACTCATCATGAGATCTCGTGGACATTTGGCTGCAAAAGAGGCAAGGGGGGAAACTCAAGAACAGAGGAAGAAGGCGCTGATGTCCCTTTGTAGGTAGTTCATTTGGTTTCCATCATTTCATTTTCTTTAGTCTCATAGACTATGCCCAATCGCATACCATTTTTTGGGTAGCCTGATTGCGAGAGTCATATATCGCAATTTATGTATTCCTTTTTAGAGTTTAAATATTCCTTGGAAAGCTTATCTCATGTACATTTTCTATTTAAAATAGTATTGTGAAATTCACTATGTTCTATGAGTTATTTAGTCTTTAATGAAGTCTAGTTTTTGGCCTAATTGAGTGGATAGGCAGCCTGTTTTGAGGCAAAGAGTTTCCAAAAAAAACTACTCCAAATTGAGTGTTTGATAGCTCATTTGAAATATATTAGTATCTAGTTTGAGTAAGCAAAGTCTCAAGTTCATTATTTTTTCACTTGATACCAGTTTTCATTTTAAGAATCAGTTGTAGGTGAAGGTCTTGTTCTTGAGAAGGTCTTCTACACTTTTTGTTGTGCATAGGAGAGGAATTCTCCAATAATTGGTATCAGAGCTCAACAATGGAGCATTGGAGCTTGAAGAGGCAAGGCATTGGAACTGAAGAAAAGCAAAGGAGAGCCTACAAATCAAGGGGGAGCTTCGTAAAGTCAAGATAGAGCACCAGAACATAACTGAGGTAAACTTCAAACTTGGAAGTCTTCAATGGCTGATTTAGGACAACAAGTTGAGAAGTTAGATAAAGATAATTTTCAATCTTGGAGGTATAAAATGAAAAATTAACTTAAAGGTAAAGGTTTATGGAGTCTAGTTACTAGAGATGACCCACAACCAATGGACCTTCAAGATCCCAACATTACTCCAGCACAAAGCAAAAAATGTTCTGATTAGGAAGAGAGGAATCGAAGGGTGATGTTCCTCATTTCACAAGTTATTTCTAACACTATGATTGGTCATGTGCAAAGCCTAGAGACAGCCAAGGAATTTTGGGAAGCATTGGAGAAGGTGTATGCTACCTCAATAAGTTCTCAAAAGATGCAACTAAAGAATGAGCTCCATAACATGAAGAAAAGCTCAAACCAAAGCATTACTGAGTATATGTTAAAGATCAAGGAGCTTCGAGATCAGCTAGCATCAGTTTGATCCAAGATAGAAGAGGAAGACATCATCCAAACAACCCTCAATGGCTTGAGGAATGAAGAAAAGTGGAATCCCCTCATCACAAACATTCTTTATAGAGATCCTCTACCAACATTCCAAGAGATTATGCCAAATCTTGTGGCTAAAGATGCTGCTCAACAAGGAGAAAGCAATAAAGGTAAGGACAACCATAGCCAAATGTTATATCCATGTCGAGGTAGAGGAAGAAACTCAAGAGGAGGCTCGAGAGGAAGAGGAAGAAGCTACAACAACACAAATTCCAGCCTACACAACTCAGAGGACAACAAGGACAACTCAAATAACAACACATACGAAAGAGGTCGAGGAAGAAATAGAGGAAGAGGTCGAGGTTCATAAAATCCTCATAAAGGTATAACATGTTATCATTGTGGTAAAGTAGGACATTATGCAAATGATTGTTGGCAAAAGAATGGAAGTTTAAATGGAGGCAACCAACGGAGCCAAAATAACTATGCGAGTACATCAAGTGAAGGAGATAAGCAAACCATGCTTGCCATGAAGCATGAATACAACAACTCGAGAAGTGATGACTAGAAATGGTTTATAGATTCAAGTTGCATCAATCATATGACATGCCAAGGAGATTTATTCAGAGATCTACAAGCTCCAAGTGGAAAGGATGTGTGGAAACCGGTGATGAAACTCAACACAAAATTGAGCATGTTGGAGAAATCATGTTATCTTCAATGAAAATGACTGCTTTATAAAGATTCCAAAAGAAGGATTCAAGGTTGTTGCTCAAGAAAGGAAAGAAGGAAGGATGTTCACCTTGGACATTCAAGGTTGTTAGAGAAAGGATATCATGTTATCTTCAATGAAAATGACTGCTTTATAAAGATTCCAAAAGAAGGATTCAAGGTTGTTGCTCAAGAAAGGAAAGAAGGAAGGATGTTCACTTTGGACATTCAACAACCATATGGAAAAGTGATGTATATTCAGTTTGGAAACAAGAGGATTGCTGAAATAGATTTGTGGCACAAAAGGTTTGGACATATCAACATTCCCAAGCTCAAGGACATCAGCAACCATGAAGTGGTAAGAGGTCTTCCAAGATTCAATGATGCTTGATTGCATGAGTTTTGTGAAGCATGCCAACTAGGAAAGCAAACCCAACAACCATTTCAGAAGAGCAACTATGTGGCAAGGAATGTCCGCGAATTGATACACACGGATGTATGGGGACCATCACAACAACCAATCATGGCTGGGAATAGATATTTTGTCACTTTTATTGATGATCATTCAAGAAAAGTATGGATGTTCTGCATAAAACAAAAATCAGATGTCTTCTCTATGTTCAAGAGATTTAAAGCACAAGTAGAAAAGAAACAGGATGGTACATAAAGACCTTGAGGTCCGACGGAGGAGGAGAATATTTCTCCAAAGAATTTTCAGATTTTCTTTTTGAAAATGGCATCAAACAATAGTTTACATGTAGATACATGCCTTATCAAAATGAAATTGCTAAAAGGAAAAATAGACATATCACAGAAGTTTCAAGATACATGCTCAATGAGATGAAGGTTCCACTAAACTATTGGGCTGAAGTAGGTAGTACGACTGTTTATTTGATGAACAAGTGCACAACAAGTGGAGTGCATAATTTGACTTCCGAGGAGGTTTATTCCAGTAAGAAACCTGACCTTACACATCTCAAAGTTTTTGGATGTGTGTGTTATGTTCACATTCCTCAAAGAACCAAGGACAAATATGGAGCCAAATTCAGAAAAATGTATTTTCATTGGGTATTCATCGGAGAAGAAGGATATAGGTACTACAATCCGGTGACAAAGAAGCTATGAGTCTCACGATATGTGGTATTAAATGAGCTAAGACCATGGTTTGGAGACAAAGGGAAAGAGAAGATTGTTGAAGAAGATTACGAAGATTATGGAGGTGTTGTCCAAGATGAATTTCAATAAACAAGCACTCAAATGTCAGGTCCAAAAGCTTCTACATCACATGGAGAAAGCTCAACATCGAAGGGGAGACTACAGAGTCATTCCTCATCACCAACATCAGGTTATGAAATATTTGAAGCTGAAAGCGTTGCCCAAAATAGTGACTGAAATGCAAGTAAAGAAGAGTATGAAGAGGTGATTACACCAAAGGTAAATTTGAACCACTTGAAGAAGCAATATTCAAAAGGAAATGAAAAGAGGTCTTCAAGAGCAAGGTATCCAATTCAAAGGCTGAGCTATGATAGTTTTATTGCAAAGCATTTTGCATATATGACATGGTTGGTCAAAGGCAAAGAACCCGATGCATATGAAGAAGCATGTACACAAAAAGAATGGCAACAAGCTATGCAAGAAGAGATAAAATCTCTCAAGGACAATCACACATGGGCACTAGTTCCAAAGGTTGAAGGTATGAAAATTGTTCCAAATAAATGGGTGTTTAAAATAAAGAGAAATGTTGATGGTTCTCTAGCTAGGCATAAAGCTAGACTAGTAGCAAAAGGATTCAAGCAGACTCACGGCATTGACTATGAAGCGACTTTCAGCTCGGTTGCAAAGATGGAAACAATTAGAACCTTGATTGCAATGAGTGCAACAAGGAGATGACCATTGTATCAATTTGACATAAAAAATGCTTTTCTCAATGGTGAACTTCAAGAAGAGGTATACATGAGTCAACCGATTGGATTTGAAGATAAAAAGCATCCAAATTTTGTTTGTAGATTGAAGAAAGCTTTGTATGGGCTGAAGCACGCACCACTTGCTTGGAACCAAAGATTGGTTGAGTACCTCGCAAGGTGTGGGTATAGTCCAAGTAGTGCTGATCCTTCCCTCTACATGAAGAAAGAAGAAGACAAGTAGGTATACATCTATGTATATGTTGATGATCTCATCATAACAAGAAGTAATGTTGTAGGAATACAAGAGATAAAAAGAAAACTCGATAAGGAGTTTAAGATCTCAGATCTTGTCAAGCCGAAATATTTTTTAGGCATTGAAGTAGTCTATGGGAAATATGGCATCTAGTTGATGCAAAGAAAGTACCTGTTGGTTGTTCTTTTCATATTTGGAATGAGTGAATGCAAAACACTCACTCAAACTATGGATACAAATGTGAAGCTATGCTCAAATGATGGAGAGAAGTTACATGGTGTAACTACGTACAGGAGTATTATAGGTTCATTGATCTATGCTACGAACACAAGACCAAATTTGTGTTATATGGTTGGACTTATTTCTCAATTTATGCAAACTCTAACAAGTGAACAGTTAAATTCAGCCAAATGAGTGCGAACATATGTGAAGCACATAGTCAATCATGCATTGTTTTATAGATATGATGAAGAATTGCAGGTGATGGGCTTTAGTGATGTTGATTGGGCTGGTTAGAAGGAAGACAGAAGATCCACTTCAGGTTATGTATTCATGATAGGTAGCAAACCTATCACATGGAGCTTAAAGAAGCAATCTACTGTTGCACTATCATCTATAGAAGTTGAATATAGAGGATTAAGCTTTGCAACTTGTGAAGCTATGTGGATTAAGAAGCTTTTGGATAATCTTGATGTGCAGGTAGAAACCATTCAAATTTATGGTGACTACATGTCAAGCATTCACTTGACAAACGATCCAATGCTTCATGCACAAAGTAAGCACATAGAAGTGCATTATCATTATGTTCGAGAAACATTTTTGAGCAAGGATGTGGATATAAAGTTCATTAGAACTAATGATCAGGTTGCCAACATGTTTACAAAGTGGTTAGATGCTTCTAAACTAAAGAGGTTCAAGGATGAAATCAATTTGCAAGATATGGCTGAAGGTACAAGCTCACATGTGAGCTTGAGGGGGAGTGTTAAAAAATAAAGAAGCAAGGTCGTATATATTTTGCAAAAAGGATTTTCTTCAAATAGAAGGAAATATGAAAATGAAAAATGGAATCAATCAAAAGAGAATAAAATCCAAAAACTGAACCGGAAGAGAAGAGTGGTTGCTCAAAGTAGTGGAGGAGTTATGGAGAAGAGCTCTCAAACTCATCATGAGAGCTCATGGTCATTTGGCTACAAAAGAGGCAAGGGAGGACACTCAAGAACAGAGGAAGAAGGCGCTGATGTCCCCTTGTATGTAGTTCATTTGGTTTCAGTCATTTCGTTTTCTTCAATATCATAGACTCTGTCCAGCCACATACCATTTTCTGGGTAGCTTGATTGTGAGAGTCATATCTCTCAATGTATGTATCCATTTTTAGAATTTAAATATTTTTTGGAAAGCTCATTTCGTGCATGTTCTCTATTTAAAAGAGTTTTGTGAGATTTTCTATGTCTGTGAGTTATTCAGTCTTTAGTGAAGTCCAATTTTTAGCCTAACTCAATGGACAGGTAGCCTATTTTGAGGCAAAGAGCTGCAAAGCAAAACTACTCCAAATTGAATGTTCCATAGCTCATTTGAAAGCTATTAGTGTCTATTTTGAGTGATCAAAGTCTCAACTTCATTGTCTTTTTTAGTTGATACCATTTTTCATTTTAAGGTTCAGCAGTAGGTGAAGGTCTTGATCCTGAGAAGGTCTTCTACACTTTCCACTATACATAGGAGAGGAATTCTCCCACATTTTCGTCTCTGCACATGTTCAGAAAAATGAACAGTGCTCTCAACCTACAAGAAATTGACTAAATTCCTTCTAATAGTATCTAACTAACTTAGATAGCTACCAATCACAATTATCTCAATGAAAAAGATCAATTGTACAATGAGAATGATGCTTAGCAAATTGGAAGACTAGCCCAACGTTTTCGGGCTACTATAGTATGCAGACCAGTGAGCAGGGATGTGAAGATATCTAAAGATTAAGAAAAGCAATGAGAATGAAAGTTTGTAGTTATGAAATAGACAATACGTTGAATCTATAGCATTTTAAATCACATCGAATGATAAACTATGCACTGAGAACCAAGTCTGAGAAGATCACTCATCTGAGATGAACTTGACAGAGAGGTGAAGTAGGAAGTGATCAATGGATATGCATTGAATCAAATAGAAATACAATAACATTGGCAATGTATAATTGCACAATGTGAGGGTAGTGATGAAGCTATGGAATAAGCTCCCTAATCACAAAAAAACCCTCTCAATTGATCTCAAAATCGGGCTACATTCCATGCGAGATTTTGATCCATTTTTATAGCTAGAGTAGGAGCCAACTTTTGAATTAAAATTCAAGCTCTCACCATAATGTGAATCCTAGATTTTAGGATTTACTTTCTCATGAATCAACTACCAAGAATTCCGATTCCTCCTAACTCCACGTTATGGTCAAGAATTTTTTGTTTTTTTTTATATATAAAGGAAGTTCGGCATTAGCCTACTCTCCCAGACTTGAATTAAATAAAGAGAGAAAAGTACAAGAGAAGGGGACTAGTGCCCACGGGACCCCCCAAATCCCACAAAGCAGGGGAAGCTTTTACAGAGCTTAGATGACATTACAAAGAAGGTTAATCACCCTCTCATCACCCTCATGAGGGGCCCACTTGGGTTTAAGCTTGTTATTGATCAAAAGGAGAACTTGATGGTGCCTGAAGGGAGGGGATTTCTTAGAGTTAACAATCCTTTTGCCAAGGAGGAACAACGATTTCTCGATTGACCACTCTTTGGGGGAGTCTCCGAAGTTGAGAGCACATCTTTCTCGCCAGATTTTCCAAAGGACCTCCCCTTTGATGGCGTTCCAGAGAGTCGCGGAGCAGCCGATCGCTTCTCCCAGCAGGGCCTGCTGCCAACTGAGATGTCTCTGAAGTCTAATTTTCTTTCCAACCGTCTGCCAGAGTCTGTTGGAGTTTGGGCAGGTAAAGAAGATGTGTGGAACATCTTCGATGGACCGGTAGCAGCGTTTGCACCAGGGAGGGATCCCACAAAGTTTGCTAGCCTTAAGGTTGGTCCAGATTCCATGATGAAGAATTTGCCATAAGAGGACAGACTTTTTGATTTCTATGAGGGGGTGCCAGATAGCCATGAACTTCATGTCCCACCGAAGCCGCGTCCATGACTAGCACCACTTCTTGTTGAGGTTTACCTGATAGTCAATCGTTTCTTTGATGTTCGGGATTTTTGATAGGCTATTCCCATTGTAAGGGATTGAACTCACAACCTCTTGGTTAGGAATGTGATGGGCTAACCACTTGCCCCAAAAGCCATGGTTGAGGATTACTTCCTAATCCTCTCTCTTAGGGTGTGGTTCAACCATCTCCTACCAGGATTATGTTACATTCTTCCCCCCTTGAACTCCTAGGGAATATACCCTGACCAGCTATGGGACTGGCAGGATGTACCCTGGATGTACCCTGGCAGGATGTACCCTGACCAGCTATGGGACTGGCAGGATGTACTCAATCAAGTTCCATCCAAGGATTCCCAAGGAATTCACACATTGCAAGGTAGCTCATTGGAAAGTTCGTTTCGAGAGCTTTCCAACGGTATATTACACGCCTCAATCCGACCTACGGATTGGGAGATACACCCCAATCATTGTAAGGTCCATCATTGAAATCGACGCGCGCCTTCCACAATTCCTACCCTTTCACATGGAGGATGCCCAAGCGCCTTTTTTAGAGGCCATTGGGTCATTCCACTTTGCCCAAGCCTACTTCCTAGGCTCTGATACCAATGTAAGGGATTGAACTCACAACCTCTTGGTTAGGAATGTGATGGGCTAACCACTTGCCCCAAAAGCCATGGTTGAGGATTACTTCCTAATCCTCTCTCTTAGGGTGTGGTTCAACCATCTCCTACCAGGATTATGTTACACCCATTGTGCCATTTGAGACCAAGCGAGCTCGTTGTGTCATGTCCCATGAGAAGGCGAGTTTTGTGACGATCCCAGGCGAGACATCTGCTTTGCAAAGTGTTCCATTCCTCGTAGGAAATGTTGACGCAAGGGTCAATATCCTCGAAGTTGATCCAGCGGTGTCGTCGAGATTTGCTCTCCTCTCTCACTTGTGAAGGCCTACAAAAAACATATTTGGCGAAGGTAGCCAGAATTCCCCGAGAAGTCCAGCATGCATCAAGGATGTCAAAGGAAGGTCACATACAAAGTTTCAAAGAAATCAAGAAAGTCCATGGTAGCGGTCAAAGCTGGTCAAAGCTGGTCAAAGTTGGGAAATTAGGGCAAAAATTTCATTGTCACCAAATTAGATGAAAATCCATATACTTGTAAAGATTGTCAAAGGCAGTCTATAGCCCAAATTTCAGCAGAAAATGGATTTTGTAGCACATTGATATGCTATGTTCATTTTGTAAAAATGTAATTTTTCTAGTTTGACCCCACAAATTTTTGTATAGAAAATTATGTTAGCCATATGGTTTGGCATGTATAAAGATCATATGTGGCTACATATTTGTACAAATTTTCAAGGCTATCAGAGCTTCCTAGACACCTAAATGCCACCTTGCAAGCTTCCAAATGTAGTCAAACTTGTACAAGGGAGATTCAGATGGGAGTTTTTCCTGCATATTCCTGAAGGAGATCTTTGGAAACATAGTCCTACAAAGTTTCATCTTCATCAAAGTCTTTTTGGAGGGTCAAAGAGCACAAAGTCCAGTTTTCAAGGTCACCGCAGTTTTCTAGAATAAGAAAATTGAAGGCTTGAAGGGCTGCCACATGTCAAAATATGATTGAACCATGGTGTACGCTCAAGATGAGCTCCTATTCAAGGGTGGAGATGCACTAAAGCATAAAGGAAGGAGGATCCACGAATTTTTTCCATAAAAGAAGACTTTGTTGACAGTTAAAGATCAATAATGCAAAGTTTCTCCAAAAATAGTGGCTTATCTTATCCGAATTGATGTCAGCACTGATCCGACGGTCCAGATCATCCCCAGATCCAATGGTGGAGAATGAGGGCGCCTAAATTTCACTCCTTTACACTAGATTTGATAGAAAGAACAATTCCAAGCCATTGATTTGATTAATCAAATGGTTGTAATCGAAAGTAGTGATCCTAGAGTTGAGAGTTGATTTCTCTAGATCCAAGGGCCCAAATTCATTCAAAAAACTATATAAACCCCCCTCCAAACTCCTAGAGCATCATTGTTAGGCATCCATAGGGCTCATGCTAGCTTACGGTTTCCTTGAGACGATCACCCTCGGTTGAGCGAGTGAGGATCCAAGGTGAGCTAGTATGAGTATAGAACCTAGTTTCAAATTTAAGTTAGAACTCCTATCTAGGATAGGCTCTTGAAACCAGCATCTCTATCTTGACTCACCCTCGGTGGAGCGTGTGAGTGAGTTAGAGCTGATTTTAATGAGTCTTAGACTTCTTTAGTTAGACGTTACGAGCCTAGACAGACATAGGGTCACTGGAGTGGAACTCACCTTCTTACGTGTGACATTCGGTTGAACTGTCATGGTTTGAGGGTCGGAACCACCTTTGATCAGTAGACTGCTTAGCATGACGTACCACGACGATATTTTACATGTAACTTAATTCAAATCCTTTTAATTCATGTCACTTGTCACTTGTCTCTTGTCTCCTCTCTCAGTCTCTTAAGTATTTTTACATGTCTTCTATTTCTTCTATGTGTGAGAAGGCTCCGCAGTATTGCGTTGAACCAGTGAGGATGTTTCTTTGAGCTTGTGAGTGAAATCCATCATCATAATTCACTTGCATGTATATAATCCATACAAATCCATACATATTTATTAGTTTCTGAAAGTGTATAAGAAGCTCCAATATTGGACCATTCTTCCTTTCGAAACTGATTTATGTGTAAGAATTCCATCTATTCTCGTCATGCATACATATCATCCAAAGAAGGCTATACATATGGATTAGAATTAGGAAGTGTTTAAGAAGCTCCTCCAATGGACCATTCTTCCTTCCAAATTTGATTCGTGTGTATGGTTCTCTTTCATTCTTATCATTCATGTCATCAATCTAACTTGCACACCTACATTCCCATTCCCATAATTATTTCAACATCTCTCTCTTCTCCATACTCAACATTAATTTCACCTTCACATCTTTAAACCTTCCAACATTCATTAGCTTCATACACCCTGTGTGTGCCACGACCGGACCCGATCCACCCGGATTGCGATCACCTCCACATTTGAACCCGACGTGAAACGCTTCGTGCATTTGCTTCTGATCTTGTTGGGAGGTTGTGATCCATATCCTTTGTTTCATATTTTTCATCCTCATCATATCATCATCATCAGTCTTGAGTGTTGCACTGGATTTCTCACAGTATCGTGCACATCTTCATCGTGAAGTAAACGCATTTGTGAGAGATCTAGAGCATCGTGCATCACTTGCTTATTCACATAAGATGGAGGAAGGATTCAAATCCCTTATTGTTGAGAAACAAGGCCAAAGAATAGTCTCTTCTATGTTGAGAGAGAAGGGAAAATTCAATGGCATCAACATCACAAGCTACTTAGATTTGTTTGAAGAGCAAGCTATGATTTTTGGTCTTCCCGAAGATCTTTTGATATCATTCTTTGAACGAATTGTTGATAGCTCTATCATAAACCGTGTCACTCAATATGATAGTCTTCCTTGGAGTGATTTTAGAAAGGAGATGCTCAAAGAATTCTATCTTGAAGGTTATAGCCAACATAATCGAGATGGATTCTTACGATGGGTCAATTCTCCAAAGCCTAGTAGCTCTATTACTCACTTACAAAATGAGTATATTAGACGCTATGAACAACTTCCTGATGAGGATAAGATAACTTTGGAACCTGATCTTGTGATCAATTTTCTTAAGCTTCTTCATCCTGAAACTCGTAGGGAAGTTGAACGGCGATTAGAAGAACCAGATAAGCGCTATGGTCTTACTGACAATTGGCAAAAAGTGCGTAAAGTAGTAGAGGCTGTAGCCCATAGACATCAAAGACAATCCATGCTTTATGAGCAAACTAGTCTTCCTCAAGCTAGCCTTCCACAAATTAAGGAGCAATTTAGAGAACAATCCCATGCTATGCTTTTTGACTCTACTCCTATTCCTCAAATGATGGAGCCTACTCAAGGTTTTAAAGTAGAGCCAAATAAAAGTGTAGTTGAACAATCTCAAGTGGATATTCTCACTAAGCAAATGGAAAGTCTTATTGCTACACAATCCAATTTGGCCAAGACTATAGATGCTTTACAATCTAATTACACCAAAACTTTCCAAAATCAAATGAACCCAATGACTTTTCAAGAGCCTAATCAACATGTTATAGCTACCAATCAAAATCCACAAGTAGCTCCTACTCAAGCATATCAAGTTCCTCCAATGCATAATCCTTCAATGCAAAATCCTCATCCTCATGTGCAAAATCCTCAAATGTATCGAAACCTGTATCCTCAAGCTTCTCAAATAGCTTTTCAAAATCCTCAAAATCAAAATTTTCAAAATCATCAACCGTATAATATGGAAGCTCCTCTTGCACCTCAAGTACCACATGTTGCTCCCCAAGCTCCTCAAATACATCAATTGCATTTTCAAAATCCTAATTATCATGTTCAAGAAATACCTTATCAACAAAATCCTCAATTTCAAAATTTCCCACCACAAGTTAATCAAAATCCTCAAAATCAAAATGGTTTTGTGCGTGGCCCTCGTAGGTGTCCTTGGTGTGATTCGTTAGAGCACTTTTTGAGAGATTGTGAATTATTGAAGGCTGCTAAGGAGCAACGACTAGTAATAGACATAGACAAGAAAATATGTGACTATCGATCTAGGCTACCTTTGCAAGGAAATTATGGTAAGGGAGGAATGAAAAAACATTATGAAAATATAACCATAATGGACGTAGGAACTAGAGGAGTGAAACTAGAAGCTCTTGATGAACAACAAGTAGAATCAAGTAAACCTACAAAGGAAGGTGATTTTTCCATAGAGGCTTTAGTAAGAGCACGGGATGAGATTAGGAGAATAACAGCTTGGGAGTCACCGATAGAAGATCAATCTCTTATTTCTCACATATCCAATGTAGAAGAAAAACGAAAAAGAGATGAAGCTGAGCCTAGTGAAAGAAGAGTGACTCGAAAACAAACCTCAGAGGGAATAGAAACAATCATAGAGCAAGGAGAAACATCACAATCCAAAGATAAAAAACAAGAATCAGAACCCAATGAACAAAAACAAGAGGAAAAACAAAAAGGGAAGAAGACAAAGCAAAGAAAAACAGAACCAAAGCCTTTAGATAAACAAGAACAATCAAAACAAATAGAAGACCAAACACGAGAACATGAACAAAAACAAAATCTTGAGCAAAAACAAAAGAAACCAAAGAGAAAACCTAAAGCCATCTTGATTTCAGAAATTGAGAGAAAAATAGATCCTATGGAGATTTTAGATGACATTTTTCTTAAGAGTCAAGTGACTATGTCTTTAGAACAAGTTTTCTCTATTGCAAAGCCTGTTTTTAAAGATAACTTTATCGGCCTAATTAAAAGGAAGAGGTTTCCGCTTAATCTAGATACTGAGATGCAAGATTCTCTAGATCAAGATCAAGCTATGAATGAAGCCTTAAACTTTGATGAATCTGATGAAGAGGACTTTGATGATGATGAAGTAAATGTTAATAAAAATTTCTTAGGACCTATTCAACCTAACCATGAAAATCATGAAAACAATCCTGAAAGTCACTTTAAAAGAACATTTTGGTCTAGAGGTACATCAGAGATGCATGTTAAAATAGGAAATGATAAGAACACTATCACTATAAATGCATTAGTAGATTCCGGCTCCGAAATCAATGTGATTTCAAGAGAAGTCTATGATAAGTTTCGATGGCCCATAGATAAAGATTGTGGATGGCGTATGAGAACTGCAGATAATGGTGTAGGTACCCTGTATGGAGCTTGTGCTAGTGTGCCCATATCCATAGGAGGAATCACAGAAGAGTTTCACTTTTTTATTCAAGATAATTGCTCCTATGAAGTTCTCTTAGGTCAACCCTTTATTTGTGAGAGTCGTATGGAAACTAAAGCCATGGATGATGGGTCTACCTATGCTAGATTTAAGTCTAAGGATGGAATGCAATCACTTCAAGTCATGACAGTAGGAGTGAATCATCCTAGGAATCGATTGTCAATTAGAAAGAAACCTATTGTTACTCAGGGTCATGAGCATGCTTGTAGTGATTGTGCACCTCGATTCATGTTTGGAGCTACATATGATCAAAATTTTGGATAGAATCCATTGTTGAGCGGGACAACAGTGGATATTGGTTTGACATCTCGCATCCAACCAACATGTACAATAGTTTGTCACTTTGTTTTCCACATTCTAGATTAGATTTTCTTCATAAGAGTCAATTGTCCAAGTCTTTTATCCAAAAAACCCAAAAAAATTATAAAAACAACAAAATCATGGAACATGATGAGAACATTGAGCATGTGATTGAGACATCTCATTGTTTCTCTACTCTTGAGGAGTTAGAGTTATGTCTTCAACAAAATTCTAATTCCCATATTATTCTGATTTCTTCCCTTGATGAGTATGCTCTAATCCAAGAGATGTTGACAAGTGCTCAAAATTTAACCAAACACATGATGCCTTAGTTGAAACAAAGTACAAAACTGCAGATAAAAAAATCAAACCCATAGCTCAACCATTACCTCAAGGAAGTAATGAAAAAATTATTGATGTGAAAAATGATCCAATTCTTCGGGATAAGAAAAACATAGGACATACATTCACGGATGAGACAATCAAACAGGTGAAAATTGGTAGAGATGATGACTTTCTTTTGCCAGCAGAGAGAGATAAATTTGAGAGAGTCATACGTAGCCATGGAAAAGCCTTTACTATGTATCCTCATGAGATTGGTTGTGTAGATCCTAAGCTAGTTGCACCCATGATAATCTTTACTATTCCACATATTCCATGGAATCTTCGTCCTATACCTGTTCCAAAGGCTCACTTACCTGAGCTAATGAAACTACTTAAGGAGAAGATAAACATGAGAATTTTAGAGCCATCTTTTGCACCTTACTCAAACAGATGGTTCACTGTGCCTAAAAAGAATGGGAAACTACGTTTTATTCAAGATCTCCAACCCGTCAATAAAGTCACCATAAGGAATGTAGGAACAGGATCCATTGTAGATGAGTTTGCTGAATCATTTTCAGGACATTCTATCTATTCAATGGGTGATTTATATTCTGGATATGACCAATTCCAGCTAGCAATTGACAGTCGTGACATAACCACAATGAAAACTCCTTTAGGCTTAGTGCGAATGTGTACTTTACCTCAAGGAGCGACTAATTCTGTGGCTCATATGATGAGTGCTATGAATATGGTCTTACATGATTTTATCCCTCATATAACTATGCCATTCATTGATGATATTCCAATTAAAGGGAGTGAGGAACGTGTAAACGACATTACTTTAGATTCATCTGGATGTCGTAAATTTGTTCTTGACCATATCTCTGATTGTGAAAGAATATTTCAACGATTTGAAGAGGTAGGTCTCACATTTTCCATAGAGAAATCTGTTTTTGGTGTCAACGAGGTGCTTATTGTTGGACATTTATGTGGCCATTATGGTCGAAAGCCATACCCACAAAAAGTTGATGCCATTAGCAAGATTTCTGAAACATGTAATTGTTGGATATGATGGCTGGGTACAATCAGAAGATCAAGTTGGTGCTGCTAGACCTGCTTCACAGCTGCCCTCTTTTCTCTTCAGATATGGTTAGGAGACTCCTTGAGCTTCCAAATGACACCAAGAAACTATATATGTGCTTTACAAAATGATTGAGTAATGTCCAAATCAAAACAGATGATTTTGAACCTTCACAACTCCAAAAACTTACTATTCCTGTAATGATACCTGCTCAGTTCTAAGCTCAGTGTGTCCAGCACACTTGCAATTGGTTTAATTCCTTCTGGGAGTATTAAATTAACTTAACAAGCTATCATTAACAAGTTAAATCACTCCAAATAACAAACTATACACTGAGCATGATCTTTAGCAAAATCAGGGACACCCCCGATTTTTTAGGAACAACACAGAAATATACCAGTGATCACTTCGACAGCGATTTCTCCCAATTGGCTGAATAGAATGACTTGAAATTTTGTAGTGTTGTAGAATGCTTTGAGCTGGTTCCAATGAGCCCTGGATCATCAAATTTGGTTCAGTAGATCTTGAGATATGCCCAGTTGAAGTTGACAGACTTTGAGGTGAATGACTCAGAAAATACAGAGATAAGAACTATGAATATATGTATTGAATCTATCAAATGTACATTCCCATTGGCATGTAGAGTGATGCCCAATGGTACTCAGAGGTGTAGGCTAAGTAGTAGCTCTCACACACTCTATGATCTGCTTGGATTAGCCTCGGGAAGTGAGCTCTATACCCGCGACTTTTACATTGCTCTTTTATAGGAATTCTTGAATGAATTTGAATTTGAATTCAAATTAAAGTTCCCTTGATTCTCTCCACTAGACTTAGGGAGATATTCCCTCAACTAAATCATCTAACTTTTCCACGACTCTAGTCTAGTAGGTGTGATTACATTGTTGATAAAGTCACATAGACTTTTTACATGAGATAAAAGGTAAGAATCAATAAGACTAGGTTCATATGGTTATTGATTCTTGTGAATGTATCATTCAAGGGTCCAATCTTTTAATCTTCCAAGGTTCCAATAGTCCAAGCTTTATGTTGAGTCTTCAAGGCACAAATCAAAGCCAAGTGTTAAGGCTTGTTTGCACCAACAGCTCCCCCTCAAGCCAAACACTTGCTTGAGTCTTCATCTTTAGTCTTCAATGATATCCTGCAATCCTATCATGGATTTAAACCTGCATAGCTTGCTCCCATCCAAAGCTTTTGTAAGCAAATCTGCACATTGAATATTAGTGGACACATATGATAATTGGATTTCCTTGCTAAGTAATTTCTCCCTCACATAGTGGTAATGCACCTCTATGTGTTTTGTCCTAGCATGATACACAGGATTAGCTGCTAGGTGAAGTGAACTTGTGTTATCTCCAAATATGATAGGTGGCCTTGTATATAGACCCAATTCTGAGTATAGTAGCTTCAACCATATGGCTTCTTGAGTGGCATTGGCTAGCCCTCTGTACTCTGCCTCAGTAGATGATAGGGCTACTGTGGGTTGTTTCTTGGATGACCAAGAAATTGGTTTATCACCTGCAAAGCATATGTAACCAGATGTACTCCTTCTGTCATCCTTGCAACCTGCCCAATCTGCATCTGAGTATACCTTGATGTCAATATCTGATGAATATGGATAATACAAACCATGATTTTGTGTTCCCTTTAGGTACTTTACTATCTTCTTGGCTGCCTCCAAATGTGGTACTCTTGGTTTATGCATAAATTGGCTAAGTACACTAACACCATATGATATATCAATCCTGGTTAAGGTAGCATAATTTAGACTACCTACCAAACTTTGATAACCTGTAATATCCTTGAGTTCTTCTCCTTCATGTGCACTGAGTTTGTGGTTGACCTCCATAGGAATGTTTGAGACTTTAGCTTCCTGCAAATTAAACTTCTTGACCATGTCCTGAATGTATTTTTTCTGAGTAATGAATATACCTGAATTTGTGTAGACCAATTCAAGCCCTAGGAAGTACTTCAATAATCCAAGATCATTGATCTTGAATTCCTTCATCATTTGACCTTTGATGTGTCTAATTCCTTGAACATCATTTCCTGTAATGATGATGTCATCAACATAGACACACAAGTATATTACCTCTGAATTGTTCTTCTTTATAAACAATGAAGTATCTGCTTTACTCATCACAAATCCTTGATCCAAGAGATAGGTTGTCAACCTATAATTCCATGCTCTAGGTGCCTGCTTCAATCCATACAGAGCTTTCTTCAATTTGCAAACATGATTTACCTTATTGGGATCCTCATAGCCAGGTGGTTGTGACATGTAGACCTCTTCAGATATCCATCCATTCAAGAATGCATTCTTCACATCCAATTGGTACATGTTCCAATTCTTGGATGCAGCTACACTCACCATAATTCTGATAGTTGGCATCTTGGCCACAGGAGAAAAAGTCTCCTCATAATCAATGCCTTGGGTTTGTGCAAAACCCTTGGCTACCAACCTAGCTTTGTGCCTGCTTATTGTACCATCTGAGTTCCTTTTGAGTTTGTAGATCCATCTGGATCCTATCACCTTCATGGAGTCCTTCTTGGGTACCAAGTCCCAAGTATCACTCTCCTTGAGAGCCTCCATTTCTTCATCCATTGCTTGCTTCCATTCTGGTTTAGTAATAGCTTCCTCAAATGTACCTGGTTCTTCACTTAAGATATCCTTTGCAAGATATACAGAGTGCTTGGTTACAAGTGAAGTATCATACCCATACCTAATAGGTTTCTTCTTTTCCCTTGAAGATCTCCTCATAGCTTGAGTTGAGGATTCTGGATTGTCTTCAAGTTGCTTCATCTTCATCTTCCCTTTGGATTTCCAAGCTTTGAATTCTTCAATGTTGATGGTGTCTTCATCATCTGAGCTTGTGTCCTCATTCTGAGTTGGTTCTTGCCTGACAAGCTTTGGAAAGTCTTCTTCCATATCATAAGGTAGGCTAACTTTCCTGCACTCATTATCATACCATGAATCATTTTCATCAAAGATTACATCTCTGCTTACCTTGAAGCCTTTGTTTGAGGGGTTATAGAACCTGTATCCTTTCTGATTCAAATCATAACCAATAAAGATACACTTTTCAGCCTTGGGGTCTAGCTTTCCCCTTACCTGTGAGGGAATATGCACATATGCAACACACCCAAAGATCTTGCAATGATCCAGAGATGGTCTCTTACCATGCCAAGCCTCATAGGGTGTCATTCCATCAAGTGTCTTTGATGGCAACCTGTTGATTAAGTATGTGGCAGTAGATACACTCTCTGCCCAAAGATAATTTGGTAATTTTTTCTCATTAAGCATAGACCTAGCTGTCTCCACAATGAGTCTATTCCTTCTTTCAGCTACCCCATTTTGTTCAGGTGAGTACCTTGTGGTAATCTCCCTCTTGATGCCTCTTTCCTGCAAGAACTCTTCAAAGTCATTGGAGAAGTATTCTCCACCACCATCTGACCTTAGCCTCTTCAAATGTCTACCTGTTTGATTCTCAACTAATGCAAGATATCTTTTGAAACAATTAAATACTTCATCTTTATGTTTCATGAAGTACAAGACAGTCCATCTGCTATAGTCATCAATAAAAGATACATAGTACCTTGATCCAGATATGGATGGCTCCTTGCTTGGTCCCCAAACATCTGTATGCACCAATTCCAAGTAGTCTTCATGCATAAAACCTTTTTTGGTATATGACAATCTGTGTGACTTACCAAATTGACAAGCCCCACACTTGTATATCATGTGTTGCTTGGATACATTAGGTATCCCAAGCACACATTGATCTCTGCTCATTTGCTTTATTGTCCTCTCTCCAATGTGACCTAATCTCTTGTGCCACATCTCCAATTCTGATAGAGTTTGGTCCTTGTAGTTGTATAATGCAATGTTCTTAGTATCCTCAAGTTCAAAAGTAAATAGTCTACCTGATTTCTCTCCCTTGGCTATCCTTCTGAATCCATGTCTTGGATCCTCCACATATGCACCATGTTGAGTGAACCTGACCTGTAGACCTTTTTCAACAATCTGACCTACACTCATCAAATTCTTGGTGATTGTTGGAACATACAATACTCTGCTTAGCAAATTCTGATTACCATCACTTGTTTTGACATTACCTACTTTAACCACTGAATGTTTAGTGTCATCACCTGTCTGCACTTGGTGCTTGCCTTTAGGTTCTTCCAAATCAGAGAGTAAGGCAACATTCCCAGCTACATGGTTAGAGCAACCTGAATCAATATAGAACAAATGATCATCATTGATACCTGATTTAGATGTCATGTTCATAATCAACAAGGAATCATCTTGATCCTCTGCATAATTGTTGTAATCCTTTCTGTTCCTGTATCCTCCTTGATAATTGCCATTGTGATTGTAGTTATTGTTGTAGTTATTGTTGTAGCCATGGTAGCCTTGAGATTGATTGAATCTGCCTCTGCCTTGGGAGTATCCTCCTCTTTGGTGACCTCTTCCTCTTTGATTTTTGTAGTTCTTGTAGCATTCATCTGTAGTATGGTTAGACAAGCCACAAATATTGCATGGAGATTGATTATAGGGTCTCCCCCTACCTGACTTACCTCCTCTGCCCCTACCTCTAGATGATCTACCTCTCCCTGCATAGTTTGCTTGGGAGGTGGATCCTTCTTCATCAACTTTCTTACTTTTACCCTTGTCTTTAGACTTCTTATCTGTATATAGGGCAGAGGGATTGTTACCTTTTGATTGCTCTCCATTCTTTGTGATCTTTGCTTCATGTGTGAATAGTTGTCCAATCAGAGTTGTTAGATCAGGTGCTTGGATGTCCATGTACAAGTCCATTGCAGTGGTAAAGCTTTCCCACTTGTCATCTGCTTTGAGTCCATTGATCACTTGTCTGACTATTTGCTCTTCTTCAATTTCTTCTCCAACACTTGCAAGTTGATCTGCAATGTCTTTGACTTTGGTGACAAATTCTGAGACACATTGTTTTGATTGCTTCCTGAGAGTTGTAAACTCAATCCATAGCTGATTCTTTCTGGCCCTTGTGCTTGATGAGAAGTATGTTGACAAGGTTTCCCAAGTCTCTTGGGAAGTCTTACAGTTCCTAACATGAGGTAGAAGGAAATCAGAGATAGAGTTTAGAAGATATGACCTTGCCAAAGCATCTTTAGCACACCATTGATTAAGTCTCTCATGCTCATCCTTTGTAGGTAGGCCTCTGGTTTTGAATGAGGGCAACTCCTCATCTCCTGATATGTATCCATACAAGCTTCTCCCTTGTAGATAAGTCTTCATTCTTAATGACCATGCCTGGTAGTTATTCCTATCCAATTTGTCAATGAAGGAAGGGAAACCATCACCCATGATTACCTTATTTGCTCTGATACCACTGTTGGATGTGATGGCTGGGTACAATCAGAAGATCAAGTTGGTGCTGCTAGACCTGCTTCACACCTGCCCTCTTTTCTCTTCAGATATGGTTAGGAGACTCCTTGAGCTTCCAAATGACACCAAGAAACTATATATGTGCTTTACAAAATGATTGAGTAATGTCCAAATCAAAACAGATGATTTTGAACCTTCACAACTCCAAAAACTTACTATTCCTGTAATGATACCTGCTCAGTTCTAAGCTCAGTGTGTCCAACACACTTGCAATTGGTTTAATTCCTTCTGGGATTATTAAATTAACTTAACAAGCTATCATTAGCAAGTTAAATCACTCCAAATAACAAACTATACACTGAGCATGATCTTTAGCAAAATCAGGGACACCCCCGATTTTTTAGGAACAACACAGAAATATACCAGTGATCACTTCGACAGCGATTTCTCCCAATTGGCTGAATAAAATGACTTGAAAATTTGTAGTGTTGTAGAATGCTTTGAGCTGGTTCCAATGAGCCCTGGATCATCAAATTTGGTTCAGTAGATCTTGAGATATGCCCAGTTGAAGTTGACAGACTTTGAGGTGAATGACTCAGAAAATACAGAGATAAGAACTATGAATATATGTATTGAATCTATCAAATGTACATTCCCATTGGCATGTAGAGTGATGCCCAATGGTACTCAGAGGTGTAGGCTAAGTAGTAGCTCTCACACACTCTATGATCTGCTTGGATTAGCCTCGGGAAGTGAGCTCTATACCCGCGACTTTTACATTGCTCTTTTATAGGAATTCTTGAATGAATTTGAATTTGAATTCAAATTAAAGTTCCCTTGATTCTCTCCACTAGACTTAGGGAGATATTCCCTCAACTAAATCATCTAACTTTTCCACGACTCTAGTCTAGTAGGTGTGATTACATTGTTGATAAAGTCACATAGACTTTTTACATGAGATAAAAGGTAAGAATCAATAAGACTAGGTTCATATGGTTATTGATTCTTGTGAATGTATCATTCAAGGGTCCAATCTTTTAATCTTCCAAGGTTCCAATAGTCCAAGCTTTATGTTGAGTCTTCAAGGCACAAATCAAAGCCAAGTGTTAAGGCTTGTTTGCACCAACAGTAATAACGTGAGTGAGGTACGTAGATTTCTTGGTGCTTGTATCTTTTATGTTATTTGGATCCCACACTTTGCTCATGTTGCTGATTGTCTTTATGACTTGTTGAGGAAGAAACGAAAATTTATTTGGACTGACAAACACACTCAAGCTATGCGTAAATTGAAGAAATTATTGCTTGAAGCTCCCATCCTTAAGCGTGTAGACTATTCTGCTAACAAACCTATTATATTGACTGTTGATACTAGTCCTATTGGTATAGGTTGGGTCATAAGTCAGGACGATAGTGAAGGGAATAGATATGCAATTAGGTTTGGTGCCAAAATTCTACATGAAACACAACGAATATATCCACAGATCAAACGAGAACTATGGGGTATGGTAACAGCTTTGAAAATAGACAAAGAATATTTCATTGGTGCAAATGTCAAAGTTGAGACTGATTGTTTGCCTCTCATTGGAATGATAGCCAATTGTTCATCTCTTGATATAGCCATGCTTAGATGGATCTCATATATTAAGTTCATAAATCCTGAGTTAGTTCATATTTCAGGTAAGTCAAACTCAGTTGCTGATATGTTATCGAGAGCTAGATTTGATGATGATCTTGAAAGTGATCTAATAAAGAATGTGAACTTAATTGACTATGTTCCACATATATATGAGTATGAGCAATTTCATGAGTCTGAGTACGAAGATGAATGGAGAGACATAGGAAAGTATCTCAGTACACTACAACCATTACCTAGCTGGACTACGAATAGATTCCGTAACATTAGGAAACGAGCTTATAACTTTTTCCTATGTAATGGTTATCTTTGGAGACATGCTAAGGGTAAGGTTAAGAATCCACAACGAGTCCTGGGAAAACGAGGTCTTCAATTGCAAGTAATGAAGGAAATGCATGAGACATTATGGGCCGGTCATAAAGGATTTTTTGGAACATATGAAAAAATTAGAAGTACCTATTATTGGCCTAGGATGTATGTTGACATTAGTAGCTATGTTTCTACATGCTCTACTTGTCAACTTCATTCATCAGTCAAACATAGAGATCCGTTGCATCCTACTTATCCACCTTGTATTCACTACAAGTGGGTAGTAGATCTTGTAACTATGCCTAAAGGTATCGGCAAAATGCGTTACATTGTACTTGCAAGAGAAGACTTAACTAATCATGTAGAGGGACGTGCACTACGATCTAAGACCACTTACAATGTTTGCAAATTCTTGCTTGAAGATGTCATAAGTCGCTTTGGGTACATAGAGAAAGTAGTTGCCGATCGTGGAGAGTTAAATGCGAGAGAAGCTAAAGAGTTCTTTGAGCGTCACGGTATTCGTTTGTCTCTCACTACTGCATATAATCCAGAGGCCAAGGGTAAAATAGAGAGAGGGCATCCACCTATTGTGAAAGCCATATCTAAAGCATGTAACGGTGACATCAAACAATGGCCTAGATTCTTACCTTTTGCACTTTGGGCAGATAGAATGACATGCACACGTACTACTGGATATATGCCTGCTGAACTTATGTACTGTCAAAAACCATTGTTTCCAATTCAATCTCATATTTTTGCATGGTCAAATTTGCCTTGGTCTGAAAACATGTCTACTGATGACTTTTTGAGTTTGCGCATTAAACAGTTAGAACAAGGTAAAGTAAGACTTGATGATGCTGTTGAAAAACTAAGAGAATCTAGAATGAAGAATAAGCATTATTTTGATAAAACTCATCGACTGCGTCCTAAGCCAATTGAAGTAGGAGATTGGGTGCTCATTTATGATAGTACATTCGACTCTCAATATGATGCACGCAAAAAGCTCACTCAACGGTGGTTTGGGCCATACATAGTATCAAAAGTCAACAACAATGGTACGTATGCTCTTTGTGAATTAAATGGTGTTGCACTAAAAACTTTGATTGCAGGTAAAAGGATAAAGCTATTCAAGAAACGTGATAATGACGAGTACATTTTGGATGAGGACATTGAAGAAGATGAAAACAATGAGGCCGATTCATAAACAGGAGTATCCATGTTAAAAATAAAAAATAAAAAATAAAAAATAAAAAAAAGGAATTAAAAAAAAAAAGTATAAAAATATCATTAATTTTTCAAGTTCATGTTGCTTTGTTTTTTTTCAAGTTCATTCTATTTTTTTTTTTCCATGCTTGTTTCATGCATGTTTTTTTTCAGTCTTTGCATTGCATTGCATATCCACATCACTTGAGTCAAAAAAGGGCAAATGATGATTTCTCTACTTGTGTAAAATTGTATCTTAAGTAGTAACTTATCTACTAAGGAATTGATTATAATCTAGGATTGTGGAAAGCTAGGGCATGTAGATTTGGAGGTTTATTTTGGTGACATGACTTTCATATATCAACATGCATATGTATCGTGTATCAAAAGCATAATTGTTGAAATCCTAGCTCCTGCTATTGCATGTTTCTACATCCTTAGTCCATCTCACAGCACTTGTATCGGAGTTTAAACGACTGTTCTCCGTCATAAAAAATGGTTGTACCTTGTATCGGGGTTTAATTTTTCCTCGTCAAAAAAAAAAAAAAAAAAAAGCTACATGTTACCAAGAAGTTTACACTTTCTTCCACCCCAAAAAAGTGATCGTAACCATAAAGTTGCCGAATCATCATCATCATCGAAAAAAAAAAAAAAGAGCAAGCCAAAGGAGGATAAAGAGGCATAGTAGAATAAATCACGGGCTATATAAGCAGATTTATGCATTAGTGGAGTTTAGTTAGATTTCCTTGCATGTTATTAGAGAAAGAGCATATTCATATTTATGTAGGAAAGGAGTTGATCTAAAATAAGCTAAAGATGAAAGATGTCTCTTGAAAATCCTAAATCTTTGTTTATAATCATATTTAAGGTAGATTGCTTTATGAAAAAGGTACAAAATTTTCTTCAAGATGAGAGGAACTGATGCTTAAAACGACTCAATACATCCACTTCCACTTCATATTGATGCTTGTTTTTTTTTCTTTCTTGTTGCCAATGTTGCTTGTTCATTTGCATATATGTTGCCTATTTGTTCATGCATATTCATGTTGCCTGTTTCAATTCTTTCTTTCATGCAAATTTTGCTTCATGTCACGTTACCTACTAATTCATGCATATAATCAATTTTCCTTCCATGTTTCTTATGTTGCCTATAAAAGAATTTGATGCCTGGAACATTTTGTTTTTCACAGATGCTAGAGTGGCGCTTCCGGAGGAATCGCAGGTTTAGTGGGGGCGAATGTCGTCGAGATTTGCTCTCCTCTCTCACTTGTGAAGGCCTACAAAAAACATATTTGGCGAAGGTAGCCAGAATTCCCCGAGAAGTCCACGATGCATCAAGGATGTCAAAGGAAGGTCACATACAAAGTTTCAAAGAAATCAAGAAAGTCCATGGTAGCGGTCAAAGCTGGTCAAAGCTGGTCAAAGTTGGGAAATTAGGGCAAAAATTTCATTGTCACCAAATTAGATGAAAATCCATATACTTGTAAAGATTGTCAAAGGCAGTCTATAGCCCAATTTTCAGCAGAAAATGGATTTTGTAGCACATTGATATGCTATGTTCATTTTGTAAAAATATAATTTTTCTAGTTTGACCCTACAAATTTTTGTATAGAAAATTATGTTAGCCATATGGTTTGGCATGTATAAAGATCATATGTGGCTACATATTTGTACAAATTTTCAAGGCTATCAGAGCTTCCTAGACACCTAAATGCCACCTTGCAAGCTTCCAAATGTAGTCAAACTTGTACAAGGGAGATTCAGATGGGAGTTTTTCCTGCATATTCCTGAAGGAGATCTTTGGAAACATAGTCCTACAAAGTTTCATCTTCATCAAAGTCTTTTTGGAGGGTCAAAGAGCACAAAGTCCAGTTTTCAAGGTCACCGCAGTTTTCTAGAATAAGAAAATTGAAGGCTTGAAGGGCTGCCACATGTCAAAATATGATTGAACCATGGTGTACGCTCAAGATGAGCTCCTATTCAAGGGTGGAGATGCACTAAAGCATAAAGGAAGGAGGATCCACGAATTTTTTCCATAAAAGAAGACTTTGTTGACAGTTAAAGATCAATAGTGCAAAGTTTCTCCAAAAATAGTGGCTTATCTTATCCGAATTGATGTCAGCACTGATCCGACGGTCCAGATCATCCCCAGATCCAATGGTGGAGAATGAGGGCGCCTAAATTTCACTCCTTTACACTAGATTTGATAGAAAGAACAATTCCAAGCCATTGATTTGATTAATCAAATGGTTGTAATCGAAAGTAGTGATCCTAGAGTTGAGAGTTGATTTCTCTAGATCCAAGGGCCCAAATTCATTCAAAAAACTATATAAACCCCCCTCCAAACTCCTAGAGCATCATTGTTAGGCATCCATAGGGCTCATGCTAGCTTACGGTTTCCTTGAGACGATCCCTCGGTTGAGCGAGTGAGGATCCAAGGTGAGCTAGTATGAGTATAGAACCTAGTTTCAAATTTAAGTTAGAACTCCAATTTAGGATAGGCTCTTGAAACCAGCATCTCTATCTTGACTCACCCTCGGTGGAGCGTGTGAGTGAGTTAGAGCTGATTTTAATGTGTAAGGATTCCATCTATTCTCATCATGCATACATATCATCCAAAGAAGGCTATACATATGGATTAGAATTAGGAAGTGTTTAAGAAGCTCCTCCAATGGACCATTCTTCCTTCCAAATTTGATTCGTGTGTATGGTTCTCTTTCATTCTTATCATTCATGTCATCAATCTAACTTGCACACCTACATTCCCATTCCCATAATTATTTCAACATCTCTCTCTTCTCCATACTCAACATTACTTTCACCTTCACATCTTTAAACCTTCCAACATTCATTTTAAATGTGGAGGTGATCGCAATCCGGGTGGATCGGGTCCGGTCGTGGCACACACAGGGTGTATGAAGCTAATGAATGTTGGAAGGTTTAAAGATGTGAAGGTGAAAGTAATGTTGAGTATGGAGAAGAGAGAGATGTTGAAATAATTATGGGAATGGGAATGTAGGTGTGCAAGTTAGATTGATGACATGAATGATAAGAATGAAAGAGAACCATACACACGAATCAAATTTGGAAGGAAGAATGGTCCATTGGAGGAGCTTCTTAAACACTTCCTAATTCTAATCCATATGTATAGCCTTCTTTGGATGATATGTATGCATGATGAGAATAGATGGAATCCTTACACATAAATCAGTTTCGAAAGGAAGAATGGTCCAATATTGGAGCTTCTTATACACTTTCAGAAACTAATAAATATGTATGGATTTGTATGGATTATATGCATGCAAGTGAATTATGATGATGGATTTTACTCACAAGCTCAAAGAAACATCCTCACTGGTTCAACGCAATACTGCGGAGCCTTCTCACACATAGAAGAAATAGAAGACATGTAAAAATACTTAAGAGACTGAGAGAGGTGACAAGAGACAAGTGACAAGTGACATGAATTAAAAGAATTTGAATTAAGTTACATGTAAAAGATCGTCGTGGTACGTCATGCTAAGCAGTCTACTGATCAAAGGTGGTTCCGACCCTCAAACCATGACAGTTCAACCGAATGTCACACGTAAGAAGGTGAGTTCCACTCCAGTGACCCTATGTCTGTCTAGGCTCGTAACGTCTAACTAAAGAAGTCTAAGACTCATTAAAATCAGCTCTAACTCACTCACACGCTCCACCGAGGGTGAGTCAAGATAGAGATGCTGGTTTCAAGAGCCTATCCTAAATTGGAGTTCTAACTTAAATTTGAAACTAGGTTCTATACTCATACTAGCTCACCTTGGATCCTCACTCGCTCAACCGAGGGTGATCGTCTCAAGGAAACCGTAAGCTAGCATGAGCCCTATGGATGCCTAACAATGATGCTCTAGGAGTTTGGAGGGGGGTTTATATAGTTTTTTGAATGAATTTGGGCCCTTGGATCTAGAGAAATCAACTCTCAACTCTAGGATCACTACTTTCGATTACAACCATTTGATTAATCAAATCAATGGCTTGGAATTGTTCTTTCTATCAAAGCTAGTGTAAAGGAGTGAAATTTAGGCGCCCTCATTCTCCACCATTGGATTTGGGGATGATCTGGACCGTCGGATCAATGTTGACATCAATTCGGATAAGATAAGCCACTATTTTTGGAGAAATGCTGCATTATTGATCTTTGATTGTGAAAAAGGTCTTCTTTTATGGAAAAAATTCGTGGATCCTCCTTCCTTTATGCTTTAGTGCATCTCCACCCTTGAATATGAGCTCATCTTGACCGTACAACATGGTTCAATCATATTTTGACATGTGGCAGACATTCAAGCCTTCAATTTTCTTAAACTAGAAAACTGCGGTGATCCTGAAAACTGGACTTTGTACTCTTTGACCCTCCAAATAGGCTTTGATGAAGATGAAACATTGTAGGACTATGTTTCCAAAGATCTCCTTCAGGAATATGGAGAAAAAACTCCCATCTGAATCTCCCTTGTACAAGTTTGACTACATTTGGAAGCTTGCAAGGTGGCATTAAGGTGTCTAGGAAGCTCTGATAGCCTTGAAAATTTGTACAAATATGTAGCCACATATGATCTTTATACATGCCAAACCATATGGCTAACATAAATTTCTATACAAGAATTTGTAGGGTCAAACTAGAAAAATTACATTTTTACAAAATGAACATAGCATATCAATGTGCTACAAAATCCATTTTCTGCTGAAATTTGGGCTATAGACTGCCTTTGACAATCTTTACAAGTATATGGATTTTCATCTAATTTGGTGACAATGAAATTTTTGCCCTAATTTCCCAACTTTGACCAGCTTTGACCAGCTTTGACCGCTACCATGGACTTTCTTGATTTCTTTGAAACTTTGTATGTGACCTTCCTTTGACATCCTTGATGCATCCTGGACTTCTCAGGGAATTCCGGCTGCCTTCACCAAATATGTTTTTTGTAGGCCTTCACAAGTGAGAGAGGAGAGCAAATCTCGACGACATTCGCCCCCACTAAACCTGCGATTCCTCCGGAAGCGCCACTCTAGCATCTGTGAAAAATAAAATGTTCCAGGCATCAAATTCTTTTATAGGCAACATAAGAAAGATGGAAGGAAAATTGATTATATGCATGAATAAGTAGGTAACGTGACATGAAGCAAAATTTGCATGAAAGAAATAATTGAAACAGGAAACATGAATATGCATGAACAAATAGGCAACATATATGCAAATGAACAAGCAACATTGGCAACAAGAAAGAAAAAAAATAAGCATCAATATGAAGTGGAAGTGGATGTATTGAGTCGTTTTAAGCATCAGTTCCTCTCATCTTGAAGAAAATTTTGTACCTTTTTCATAAAGCAATCTACCTTAAATATGATTATAAACAAAGATTTAGGATTTTCAAGAGACATCTTTCATCTTTAACTTATTTTAGATCAACTCCTTTCCTACATAAATATGAATATGCTCTTTCTCTAATAACATGCAAGGAAATCTAACTAAACTCCACTAATGCATAAATCTGCCTACATAGCCTGTGATTTATTCTACTATGCCTCTTTATCCTCCTTTGGCTTGCTTTTTTTTTTTTTTTTTTTTTGATGATGATGATGATGATGATTCGGCAAATTTATGGTTACGATCACTTTTTTGGGGTGGAAGAAAGTGTAAACTTCTTGGTAACATGTAGCAACTTTTTTTTTTTTTTTGATGACGGGGAAAAATTAAACCCCGATACAAGGTACAACCATTTTTGATGACGGAGAACAGTCGTTTAAACTCCGATACAAGTGCTGTGAGATGGACTAAGGATGTAGAAACATGCAATAACAGGAGATAGGATTTCAACAATTATGCTTTCGATACAGGATACATATGCATGTTTATATATGAAAGTCTTGTCACCAAAATAAACCTCCAAATCTACATGCCCTATCTTTCCACAATCCTAGATTATAATCAATTTCTTAGTAGATAAGTTACTACTTAAGATACAATTTTACACAAGTAGAGAAATCATCATTTGCCTTTTTTGACTCAAGTGATGTGGATATGCAATGCAATGCAAAGACTGAAAAAAAACATGCATGAAACAAGCATGGAAAAAAAATAGAATGAACTTGAAAAAAAACAAAGCAACATGAACTTGAAAATTAATGATTTTTTTTTTTTTTTTTTAATAACATGGATACTCCTGTTATGAATCGGCCTCATTGTTGTCATCTTCTTCAATGTCCTCATCCAAAATGTACTCATCATTATCACGCTTCTTGAATAACTTTATCCTTTTACCTGCAATCAAAGTTTTTAGTGCAACACCATTTAATTCACAAAGAGCATACGTACCATTGTTGTTGACTTTTGATACTATGTATGGCCCAAACCACCGTTGAGTGAGCTTTTTGCGTGCATCATATTGAGAGTCAAATGTACTATCATAAATGAGCACCCAATCTCCTACTTCAATTGGCTTAGGACGCAATCGATGAGTTTTATCAAAATAATGCTTGTTCTTCATTCTAGATTCTCTTAATTTTTCAACAGCATCATCAAGTCTTAATTTACCTTGTTCTAACTGTTTAATACGCAAACTCAAAAAATCATCAGTAGACATGTTTTCAGACCAAGGAAAATTTGCCCATGCAGAAATATGAGACTGAATTGGAAACAATGGTTTTTGACAGTACATGAGTTCAGCAGGCATATATCCAGTAGTACGTGTGCATGTCATTCTATCTGCCCAAAGTGCAAAAGGTAAGAATTTAGGCCATTGTTTGATGTCACCATTACATGCTTTAGATATGGCTTTCACAATAGGTGGATGCCCTCTCTCTATTTTACCATTGGCCTCTGGGTTATATGCAGTAGTGAGAGACAAACGAATACCGTGACGCTCAAAGAACTCTTTAGCTTCTCTCGCATTTAACTCTCCACGATCGGCAACTACTTTCTCTATGTACCCAAAGCGACTTATGACATCTTCAAGCAAGAATTTGCAAACATTGTAAGTGGTCTTAGATCGTAGTGCACGTCCCTCTACATGATTAGTTAAGTCTTCTCTTGCAAGTACAATGTAACGCATTTTGTCGATACCTTTAGGCATAGTTACAAGATCTACTACCCACTTGTAGTGAATACAAGGTGGATAAGTAGGATGCAACGGATCTCTATGTTTGACTGATGAATGAAGTTGACAAGTAGAACATGTAGAAACATAGCTACTAATGTCAACATACATCCTAGGCCAATAATAGGTACTTCTAATTTTTTCATATGTTCTAAAAAATCCTTTATGACCTGCCCATAATGTCTCATGCATTTCCTTCATTACTTGCAATTGAAGACCTCATTTTCCTAGGACTCGTTGTGGATTCTTAACCTTACCCTTAGCATGTCTCCAAAGATAACCATTACATAGGAAAAAGTTATAAGCTCGTTTCCTAATGTTACGGAATCTATTCGTAGTCCAGTTAGGTAATGGTTGTAGTGTACAGAGATACTTTCCTATGTCTCTCCATTCATCTTCGTACTCAGACTCATGAAATTTCTCATACTCATATATATGTGGAACATAGTCAACTAAATTCACATTCTTTATTAGATCACTTTCAAGATCATCATCAAATCTAGCTCTCGATAACATATCAGCAACTGAGTTTGACTTACCTGAAATATGAACTAACTCAGGATTTATGAACTTAATATATGAGATCCATCTAAGCATGGCTATATCAGGAGATGAACAATTGGCTATCATTCCAATGAGAGGCAAACAATCAGTCTCAACTTTGACATTTGCACCAATGAAATATTCTTTGTCTGTTTTCAAAGCTGTTACCATACCCCATAGTTCTCGTTTGATCTGTGGATATTTCGTTGTGTTTCATGTAGAATTTTGGCACCAAACCTAATTGCATATCTATTCCCTTCACTATCATCTTGACTTATGACCCAACCTATACCAATAGGACTAGTATCAACAGTCAATATAATAGGTTTGTTAGCAGAATAGTCTACACGCTTAAGGATGGGAGCTTCAAGCAATAATTTCTTCAATTTACGCATAGCTTGAGTGTGTTTGTTAGTCCAAATAAATTTCCGTTTCTTCCTCAACAAGTCATAAAGACAATCAGCAACATGAGCAAAGTGAGGGATCCAAATAACATAAAAGATGCAAGCACCAAGAAATCTACGTACCTCACTCACGTTGTTACATGTTTCAGAAATCTTGCTAATGGCATCAACTTTTTGTGGGTATGGCTTTCGACCATAATGGCCACATAAATGTCCAACAATAAGTACCTCGTTGACACCAAAAACAGATTTCTCTATGGAAAATGTGAGACCTACCTCTTCAAATCGTTGAAATATTCTTTCACAATCAGAGATATGGTCAAGAACAAATTTACGACATCCCGATGAATCTAAAGTAATGTCCTTTACACGTTCCTCACTCCCTTTAATTGGAATATCATCAATGAATGGCATAGTTATATGAGGGATAAAGTCATGTAAGACCATATTCATAGCACTCATCATATGAGCCACAGAATTAGTCCCTCCTTGAGGTAAAGTACACATTCGCACTAAGCCTAAAGGAGTTTTCATTGTGGTTATGTCACGACTATCAATTACTAATTGGAATTGGTCATATCCAGAATATAGATCACCCATTGAATAGATAGAATGTCTTGAAAATGATTCAGCAAACTCATCTACAATGGGTCCTGTTCCTACATTCCTTATGGTGACTTTATTGACGGGTTGGAGATCTTGAATAAAACGTAGTTTCCCATTCTTTTTAGGCACAGTGAACCATCTGTTTGAGTAAGGTGCAAAAGATGGCTCTAAAATTCTCATGTTTATCTTCTCCTTAAGTAGTTTCATTAGCTCATGTAAGTGAGCCTTTGGAACAGGTATAGGACGAAGATTCCATGGAATATGTGGAATAGTAAAGATTATCATGGGTGCAACTAGCTTAGGATCTACACAACCAATCTCATGAGGATTCATAGTAAAGGCTTTTCCATGGCTCCGTATAACTCTCTCAAATTTATCTCTCTCTGCTGGCAAAAGAAAGTCATCATCTCTACCAATTTTCACATGTTTGATTGTCTCATCCGTGAATGTATGTCCTATGTTTTTCTTATCCCGAAGAATTGGATCATTTTTCACATCAATAATTTTTTCATTACTTCCTTGAGGTAATGGTTGAGCTATGGGTTTGATTTTTTTGTCTACAGTTTTGTACTTTGTTTCAACTAAGGCATCATGTGTTTGGTTAAATTTTGAACACTTGTCAACATTGAGAGCATACTCTTGGATTAGAGCATACTCATCAAGGGAAGAAATAAGAATAATATGGGAATTAGAATTTTGTTAAAGACATAACTCTAACTCCTCAAGAGTAGAGAAACAATGAGATGTCTCAATCACATGCTCAATGTTCTCATCATGTTCCATGATTTTGTTGTTTTTATAATTTTTTTGGGTTTTTTGGATAAAAGACTTGGACAATTGACTCTTATGAAGAAAATCTAATCTAGAATGTGGAAAACAAAGTGACAAACTATTGTACATGTTGGTTGGATGCGAGATGTCAAACCAATATCCACTGTTGTCCCGCTCAACAATGGATTCTATCCGAAATTTTTATCATATGTAGCTCCAAACATGAATCGAGGTGCACAATCACTACAAGCATGCTCATGACCCTGAGTAACAATAGGTTTCTTTCTAATTGACAATCGATTCCTAGGATGATTCACTCCTACTGTCATGACTTGAAGTGATTGCATTCCATCCTTAGACTTAAATCTAGCATAGGTAGACCCATCATCCATGGCTTTAGTTTCCATACGACTCTCACAAATAAAGGGTTGACCTAAGAGAACTTCATAGGAGCAATTATCTTGAATAAAAAAGTGAAACTCTTCTGTGATTCCTCCTATGGATATGGGCACACTAGCACAAGCTCCATACAGGGTACCTACACCATTATCTGCAGTTCTCATACGCCATCCACAATCTTTATCTATGGGCCATCGAAACTTATCATAGACTTCTCTTGAAATCACATTGATTTCAGAGCCGGAATCTACTAATGCATTTACAGTGATAGTGTTCTTATCATTTCCTATTTTAACATGCATCTCTGATGTACCTCTAGACCAAAATGTTCTTTTAAAGTGGCTTTCAGGATTGTTTTCATGATTTTCATGGTCAGGTTGAATAGGTCCTAAGAAATTTTTATTAACATTTACTTCATCATCATCAAAGTCCTCTTCATCAAATTCATCAAAGTTTAAGGCTTCATTCATAGCTTGATCTTGATCTAGAGAATCTTGCATCTCAGTATCTAGATTAAGTGGAAACCTCTTCCTTTTAATTAGGCCGATAAAGTTATCTTTAAAAACAGGCTTTGCAATAGAGAAAACTTGTTCTAAAGACATAGTCACTTGACTCTTAAGCAAAATGTCATCTAAAATCTCCATAGGATCTATTTTTCTCTCAATTTCTGAAATCAAGATGGCTTTAGGTTTTCTCTTTGGTTTCTTTTGTTTTTGCTCAGGGTCTTGTTTTTGTTCATGTTCTCGTGTTTGGTCTTCAGTTTGTTTTGATTGTTCTTGTTTATCCAAAGGCTTTGGTTCTATTTTTCTTTGCTTTGTCTTCTTCCCTTTTTGTTTCTCCTCTTGTTTTTGTTCATTGGGTTGTGCTTCTTGTTTTTTATCTTTGGATTGTGATGTTTCTCCCTGCTCTATGATTGTTTCTATTCCCTCTGAGGTTTGTTTTCGTGTTACTCTTCTTTCACTAGGCTCAGCTTCATCTCTTTTTCGTTTTTCTTCTACATTGGATATGTGAGAAATAAGAGATTGATCTTCTATCGGTGACTCCCAAGCTGTTATTCTCCTAATCTCATCCCGTGCTCTTACTAAAGCCTCTATAGAAAAATCACCTTCCTTTGTGGGTTTACTTGATTCTACTTGTTGTTCATCAAGAGCTTCTAGTTTCACTCCTCTAGTTCCTACGTCCATTATGGTTATATTTTCATAATGTTTTTTCATTCCTCCCTTACCATAATTTCCTTGCAAAGGTAGCGTAGATCGATAGTCACAGATTTTCTTGTCTATGTCTATTACTAGTCGTTGCTCCTTAGCAGCCTTCAATAATTCACAATCTCTCAAAAAGTGCTCTAACGAATCACACCAAGGACACCTACGAGGGCCACGCACAAAACCATTTTGATTTTGAGGATTTTGATTAACTTGTGGTGGGAAATTTTGAAATTGAGGATTTTGTTGATAAGGTATTGCTTGAACAGGATAATTAGGATTTTGAAAATGCAATTGATGTATTTGAGGAGCTTGGGGAGCAACATGTGGTACTTGAGGTGCAAGAGGAGCTTCCATATTATACGGTTGATGATTTTGAAAATTTTGATTTTGAGGATTTTGAAAAGCTATTTGAGAAGCTTGAGGATACATGTTTTGATACATTTGAGGATTTTGCACATGAGGATGAGGATTTTGCATTGAAGGATTATGCATTGGAGGAACTTGATATGCTTGAGTAGGAGCTATAACATGTTGATTAGGCTCTTGAAAAGTCATTGGGTTCATTTGATTTTGGAAAGTTTTGGTGTAACTAGATTGTAAAGCATCTATAGTCTTGGCCAAATTGGATTGTGTAGCAATAAGACTTTCCATTTGCTTAGTGAGAATATCCACTTGAGATTGTTCAACTACACTTTTATTTGGCTCTACTTTAAAACCTTGAGTAGGCTCCATCATTTGAGGAATAGGAGTAGAGTCAAAAAGCATAGCATGGGATTGTTCTCTAACTTGCTCCTTAGTTTGTGGAAGGCTAGCTTGAGGAAGACTAGTTTGCTCATAAAGCATGGATTGTCTTTGATGTCTATGGGCTACAGCCTCTACTACTTTACGCACTTTTTGCCAATTGTCAGTAAGACCATAGCGCTTATCTGGTTCTTCTAATCGCCGTTCAACTTCCCTACGAGTTTCAGGATGAAGAAGCTTAAGAAAATTGATCACAAGATCAGGTTCCAAAGTTATCTTATCCTCATCAGGAAGTTGTTCATAGCGTCTAATATACTCATTTTGTAAGTGAGTAATAGAGCTACTAGGCTTTGGAGAATTGACCCATCGTAAGAATCCATCCCGATTATGTTGGCTATAATCTTCAAGATAGAATTCTTTGAGCATCTCCTTTCTAAAATCACTCCAAGGAAGACTATCATATTGAGTGACACGGTTTATGATAGAGCTATCAACAATTCGTTCAAAGAATGATATCAAAAGATCTTCGGGAAGACCAAAAATCATAGCTTGCTCTTCAAACAAATCTAAGTAGCTTGTGATGTTGATGCCATTGAATTTTCCCTTCTCTCTCAACATAGAAGAGACTATTCTTTGGCCTTGTTTCTCAACAATAAGGGATTTGAATCCTTCCTCCATCTTGTGTGAATAAGCAAGTGATGCACGATGCTCTAGATCTCTCACAAATGCGTTTACTTCACGACGAAGATGTGCACGATATTGTGAGAAATCCAGTGCAACACTCAAGACTGATGATGATGATATGATGAGGATGAAAAATATGAAACAAAGGATATGGATCACAACCTCCCAACAAGATCAGAAGCAAATGCCAAGAAGCGTTTCACGTCGGGTTCAAATGTGGAGGTGATCGCAATCCGGGTGGATCGGGTCCGGTCGTGGCACACACAGGGTGTATGAAGCTAATGAATGTTGGAAGGTTTAAAGATGTGAAGGTGAAATTAATGTTGAGTATGGAGAAGAGAGAGATGTTGAAATAATTATGGGAATGGGAATGTAGGTGTGCAAGTTAGATTGATGACATGAATGATAAGAATGAAAGAGAACCATACACACGAATCAAATTTGGAAGGAAGAATGGTCCATTGGAGGAGCTTCTTAAACACTTCCTAATTCTAATCCATATGTATAGCCTTCTTTGGATGATATGTATGCATGATGAGAATAGATGGAATCCTTACACATAAATCAGTTTCGAAAGGAAGAATGGTCCAATATTGGAGCTTCTTATACACTTTCAGAAACTAATAAATATGTATGGATTTGTATGGATTATATGCATGCAAGTGAATTATGATGATGGATTTTACTCACAAGCTCAAAGAAACATCCTCACTGGTTCAACGCAATACTGCGGAGCCTTCTCACACATAGAAGAAATAGAAGACATGTAAAAATACTTAAGAGACTGAGAGAGGTGACAAGAGACAAGTGACAAGTGACATGAATTAAAAGAATTTGAATTAAGTTACATGTAAAAGATCGTCGTGGTACGTCATGCTAAGCAGTCTACTGATCAAAGGTGGTTCCGACCCTCAAACCATGACAGTTCAACCGAATGTCACACGTAAGAAGGTGAGTTCCACTCCAGTGACCCTATGTCTGTCTAGGCTCGTAACGTCTAACTAAAGAAGTCTAAGACTCATTAAAATCAGCTCTAACTCACTCACACGCTCCACCGAGGGTGAGTCAAGATAGAGATGCTGGTTTCAAGAGCCTATCCTAAATTGGAGTTCTAACTTAAATTTGAAACTAGGTTCTATACTCATACTAGCTCACCTTGGATCCTCACTCGCTCAACCGAGGGTGATCGTCTCAAGGAAACCGTAAGCTAGCATGAGCCCTATGGATGCCTAACAATGATGCTCTAGGAGTTTGGAGGGGGGTTTATATAGTTTTTTGAATGAATTTGGGCCCTTGGATCTAGAGAAATCAACTCTCAACTCTAGGATCACTACTTTCGATTACAACCATTTGATTAATCAAATCAATGGCTTGGAATTGTTCTTTCTATCAAAGCTAGTGTAAAGGAGTGAAATTTAGGCGCCCTCATTCTCCACCATTGGATTTGGGGATGATCTGGACCGTCGGATCAATGCTGACATCAATTCGGATAAGATAAGCCACTATTTTTGGAGAAATGCTGCATTATTGATCTTTGATTGTAAACAAGGTCTTCTTTTATGGAAAAAATTCGTGGATCCTCCTTCCTTTATGCTTTAGTGCATCTCCACCCTTGAATATGAGCTCATCTTGACCGTACAACATGGTTCAATCATATTTTGACATGTGGCAGACATTCAAGCCTTCAATTTTCTTAAACTAGAAAACTGCGGTGATCCTGAAAACTGGACTTTGTACTCTTTGACCCTCCAAATAGGCTTTGATGAAGATGAAACATTGTAGGACTATGTTTCCAAAGATCTCCTTCAGGAATATGCAGAAAAAACTCCCATCTGAATCTCCCTTGTACAAGTTTGACTACATTTGGAAGCTTGCAAGGTGGCATTAAGGTGTCTAGGAAGCTCTGATAGCCTTGAAAATTTGTACAAATATGTAGCCACATATGATCTTTATACATGCCAAACCATATGGCTAACATAAATTTCTATACAAGAATTTGTAGGGTCAAACTAGAAAAATTACATTTTTACAAAATGAACATAGCATATCAATGTGCTACAAAATCCATTTTCTGCTGAAATTTGGGCTATAGACTGCCTTTGACAATCTTTACAAGTATATGGATTTTCATCTAATTTGGTGACAATGAAATTTTTGCCCTAATTTCCCAACTTTGACCAGCTTTGACCAGCTTTGACCGCTACCATGGACTTTCTTGATTTCTTTGAAACTTTGTATGTGACCTTCCTTTGACATCCTTGATGCATCCTGGACTTCTCAGGGAATTCCGGCTGCCTTCACCAAATATGTTTTTTGTAGGCCTTCACAAGTGAGAGAGGAGAGCAAATCTCGACGACAGCGGTTGGCGTCTTGTTTCCAGAGATGTTTCCATTTTTTGAAGCCTTTGTTCCATAACTTCTTGGCATTTTGAATGTTCCAAGAATCCACACTCCGGATGCCATGGATCGGAAACCAGATAGAGTCGTTTTGTCTGATACCGGCTGCCCACTTCCAGTCTTCACTAATTCTTGTGTAGCTTTTGACTTTATTCCAACTCTTCCATATGCACACGAGATTAGAGCCTTTCGGGAAGACGGGGATCGGGGAAAACAACAAGGTCAAGATGTCGAGATTCTTCCAATGAGGGAAACCCAAGAGTGCCAACTCGTTCTTGTTTCTGAAGATCAGCTTGGCCCACGAGGCCTCCCCATTGCACCAAGCCTTAATCATCCATTTGGCTGCCAGTTTGTTAGCCATGCACCCAATGTCCAGGATACCAAGTCCCCCACTATCTCTATGGCTGGTGCAGATGGACCATTTGATTTTAGGCACCCCCCTTCTATTGTGATCACCCGTCCAAAGGAAGTTTCTACAAATACTATCCAGTTTGGACAGATCTTGCTCTTTTGGTCTCCAGCACGAAAGGAAATAAATGGTAGAAGAAAGGAGGAATGTGTTGATAACCATAGCACGACTAGCAAGATTGATTTGCATACCTCTCCAATAGTTAAGCTTGTTTTCGAGTTTGGCCAGCACCCAGTTCCACCGCTGTTCCATAGAGACGCCAAACCCCAAGGGGATCCCAAGAAGCCAAAAAATTTGGCCCTGCGGAATGATTTGACAGCCATGATCAATGAGAAGGCCGGGCTGAGACCCCTCAATAGCTCTAAAGGCGGTCTTAGAGTGGTTGATTATGGATCCAGAGGCTTCACAAAAAGTAGCAAGACACCTCTAGAACGTCTCCAGGCTGGTACTATCATTGTGAACAAATGCGTTCATATCATCAGCAAAAAGTCTCATGGTGATCTGACTGTGAACGTGAGGCAAGCGGAGGCCTTTGATATTGCCAGCTTCCACCTGGTGCGCCACAAGCCTGCTAAGCCCCTCCGTGGCGATGGAAAAGAGAAGGGGAGCCAATGGGCACCCTTGTCTAATAGATCTTCTAAGTTTGATCACCTTCGAAAGTTTGCCGTTAATGTTAATTTGGGTCGATGCATTTTCGAGAAGGGTCGCGATCATCTTGGTGAATTTCTGACTACATCCAAGATCATGGAGCGACTGCAGAATATAGTCCCATTCAAGCCTGTCGTAGGCTTTATCAAAGTCGATCTTGAGGAAGACCACATCTTGTTTAGACTCACTTGCAAATTCAAGACCTTCCCAGATATCTATAATGGTTTCCAAAATTGACCTGCCTTTGATGAAACCTTTTTGATCCTCGCTTAGCCACGCTCTCAAGTGGCAAGAGATTCTGTTGGCAATGACTTTGGCGATGATCTTGTAACCTGTTTGGAGCATCGTAATAGGACGCCAGTTCTCTATTCTGTTCTTTTCCCCTTTTTTCTGTATTAACTTGATAATACCATTGTTGAGACAGGAAGGAAGTGCGCCAAACTTGAGTGCCTCTTGCCAAACCAGACGAAGAGGGGTGGCAACCACCAACTTGAAGGATTTAAAGAACTCATTAGTGAGCCCGTCGGGTCCCGGGCTTTTACCGAGAGGGAGGGCATCAATGACCTCAATAATTTCTGCTTCAGAGATAGGGGCATGTAGCAGGGAGCGAAGGTTGAGTGGAATCCTGCGGGGGGAAACCCTAGATATGGCTGCCATACAGTCCCTTCTATGGTGGGAGAGGGAGTTCGAGGTCCCCAGGAGTCTCGTGAAGTGCCCTTCAATGATCCCAAAATTATCTTCTTCCGAAGTGCATACATTCCCATTTAGGTCTAGCAGTAAGGGGATCGATTCTTTGTTATGTTTCCTTTTAAGGATACGGCACATCTCTTTGGTGGGTTTGTCGGCTTTGCCAGCCCACCACTTATGGTCAAGAATTGAAGTCGAGCCCTACAAACCACTTGAATGCGATAACCAATACAATTTTCAAGTCAAAGGAGACATGCCAATATTGCGAAGAAGGGCCTTTCGGAATATAATCGTGTCCTTACCCTTGTTTCTTTGGTGATGTATGCACATTAGGATTACCATACTAGTTGTATGGAGCATATCTAAAGATATTTTAGAAGGGAAAGCATCGGAGGCAATAATCTAGGTGTCAATACGTGGGGAAATGAGGATCTTCTTCCTTTTTTGTTTCATATTTGATTGCACGAAGAAAACAGACTTCGAGAAGGGTTTTTGGCCTGCTGTCCATATCACGGGAAAAGAAAAGTTTGGGAATTCTCTTTTTTTTTCGGCAGAAGGATGCGTCAGTCGCGAAGGGGGGATCCGAAGATCACTTATGGTGGGAACTAGAAGCTCGAGGGAAAAGAAAGGAAAACTATAAAAAAAACGGGTACAGAAGGAGGTAGAAGAGAAAATATTAGAGCCAAAATGGTCGGTTTCAGGAGGTACTCGAAAAATTCTGCATTTTCAGAGAAGAAAGGATCAGTAGGCGTCAAAAGAAGAAACGCATGGTCTGTGTAAAGTGTGATGATGAATAAAGTGCGCATGTTGTTGCACATCCCGATTTATGCCCAATTCATGGTAGTAAAGTCATGTTGTATTGGAGGAAGGCTTAAAAGGACAAAGAAGTACAGGGAAGGAAGAAAGATGATCATGTGTAATCTGCTTGAGAAGGAGAGCGTAAACCTCAGTTGTCTGCTGAAGAAGGAGAGGCATTATCGCAAGAACGGAAGACGAGCACACTACGTTCGGGCTGACCTTCGAGCTGTGAGGGGAGAAACAGGTAGCTGTATGGTTTAGTGTAGAAGGAGAGGTATTTTCCTTGGAGGAATCTGTAGATGGAGAGCGAGAACTTGAATTACTGATCATCGCAAAAAAGTGGACATCATATTTCAGTCTTTCCGCAAGAAGCAGGAGCAGCAGCGATAGTTCATGATTTGTAGTTTTTGATTGATCTCGTCTTCTTCCGTTTATCTGTCCTTATCTACTGCTATGTCCAATCCCATCCATGCTCTGTAGATGTGTTAAAGAGCAACAGCTGAAGCAGAGGAAAACAGAGGGTGGATGATCTTCTGCAGATGCTTAGAGGCATTGTCGTAGAAGAAGGGAATTCTGGTATTCTGTCGAAGGGAATTGAAATCTGTTCTCTGTAGCATATGCTTCGTTTTAGTTCGCAGTCAAAAACCCCTCGCCTCAAAATAACCCCACCGATGTGCTTTTGGCGAACATAAGAGTTGCATACCACTACAATATGGGGAATCTCATGGACGAATTTCGTGGTTTTACATTCCCATGCATGGTCCGTATGATATGTTGCGATTACGGTCCCTCAATATTGTACCCACATCATAATGGGTGTGCGTCACCTCAGGTATTTGTTTAAGTTATGTTATAATGTATTAATCCATGATACACACGAACAGGGCTCAAATGATTAGTGTACTTACTGTCATATGGTTAAAATGTATGATACTGGAACCTATGTTCTTCATTGATGAGAGGATTGATGTCTCTGTTTCAACTAATGGAATCACATATGTTCTCAAAAAGGAAATTGGGCACGCACTCAAACGACACGTACAAACTGTATGAAGAACGTGACCATAATTATGGTGAATATTCATGATTACAGTGGCATAATCTTTTGAACTCTGATATATATTGATTG
The DNA here is from genome assembly GCA_020310875.1 of Ceratopteris richardii. Taxonomy (NCBI): domain Eukaryota; kingdom Viridiplantae; phylum Streptophyta; class Polypodiopsida; order Polypodiales; family Pteridaceae; genus Ceratopteris; species Ceratopteris richardii. The sequence continues at coordinate 109,351,676 of CM035436.1, read as the reverse complement.
ATCTGTGATTTCTGAAACCATAACTTGTAGTTCGATGAGCATGTCCTTTGTTTTGCTAGTTTAAGATTGTTTTATTCCTACCATAGTGGATGAAGATGTTTGAGAGTAATGGTTTGTTCGTACTATTGCAGCTTTCCGTTGTGAACCAATTTTACTGTCATTATTTTTGATCGCCACTGATGCAGACTATGGAGAAGAATAGACTTTCATGATGTTACTTGTTCATATCTAGAAAGAACTGACAAGGTGGAATGGAAGGCATATGTTATGCGCTAGAGTCCAGAAGTTTCGATCTTTCTTTTCTTTCCCCCTTCGGTGAAGTCAATGGAAAGATAACGCAAGAACTAGGAGTGCCCTCTTATAAATTTTCCAATCTCTCATTGATGATCCAACAATTCAAAATATATGATTGTTGGTTATTAACGCACATCGCATCCATTTTTGTGGTAGAATGGAATAATGGGTTCAAGTATATCGATCAAGACTGATCTTTGAATCGAAACAAAAGATTCCTGCCAGAAAGAGCGATAAAAGAAATATAAACCTTATTCATATGCGCACGAATGATTTGAAACAAGAGAATCATTGATGTAAAATGTGTATGTGTGCTGGAGAAGTTAGGAAGCACTATTTAGTGGACTTTTTTTTTTGTATAATCATTCGAAAGTGTGAATAAACAAACATCAATGTCCTCAAGGCATCTGAATGTTCCCTTAACTTACCGTGAACATTTTATTGCATTTCTAAACCATGTTCTATGTGAACTTTCAATTCTCGAGCTTTGAGCTTTGCACTTTGTGCTAGTTCTATTTAGTTAATAACATCAGAGCCATTGTAGTGTCATTCCCGAAGCTTAAAGTTCTTCAAGTGTGCTAACTAAGGATTTGAGAGGAGCTAACTTATCCTCTTACCAGAAAATATGTTTGCTTTCTCCCTCCTTTTCACGAATCCCCGCGACAACGTGGGGTTAGTGCAATTAACATATGCACTTTTACAAGGATAAAAGTAATTGACTTTTACAAGGGAATGGTCATATGTGACTATATGAGATAAATGCTAGTTGTCCGAGTATGTAGGCTTGGACTCATTTGCACCAACAAATTGTAGTAAAGGAAGTTTCTCAACCCAATTACTTGGATTATCTAAAGAATAACAACGTAATAGATCTAAAATAGTACTATTCATAGCTTCACTTTGCACATTACTTTCGGGATGAAATGCAGAGCTAAAGTCTATTTTGGAACTTAAATTTTGAAATAATGCAATGCAAAAGTGATTACAAAAATGAACATCTTGATCTGAAAGAATAACTTTTGGAAAACCATGATGTGGAAAAATACATTTAATAAATTACCTAGCAGCTTGAGGTGTTGAAAGAGTCCTTTTACAAGGAATGAAATATGTTTGTTTACTAAATCTATCAACAATTGTCCAAATCATATCATTATGAGATGAAGTTGTAGGAAGACTAGTAATAAAATGCATAGAAATTTGTTCCCATGGTCCATTAGGTATGGGAAGTGGCATTAATAATCCAAATGCTTTACCATGATGTCTTTTCACACATTTACACACAATGCAATGGGATACATGCTCTGTAATATCCTTTTCCATATTTGGCCAAAACAAAAATTCTTTACATGTAGAAATAGTACTTTGTATGCCCCTATGACCCATATATGTTGGTTCATGCATCTCTTGTGTAACAAACTCTTTAAAACCTTGTGTAATGCATAACTTGTGTTCGAAATACAAAAATCCATTCTGAAAAGTGCAGTGATCCTCATTCAATATTGGAGATTTATTGAAAGCATTCCACGTTTGTGAAAAATACAATCAGATGCATAAGTGGAAATCATGTCATGAATTGAATGACTATGAACAACAGAAATTTTATTGATTGACACAATAGTTGTTTGTGGCGAAGGGAAACGACTAAGGGCATCAGCTACAACATTAGCTTTGCTAGGTTGATATTGAATCATAGAGCTGAAAATTTTGTATGAAAGAAGCCCATTTAATGTGTCGGTTAGAAATCAATGGTTGATTTTAAATGCTTAATAGCTTGTTGGTCTTTTTTTTTGTGACTTTTGAACCCATGAGATAAAGTTTCCAAGTTTTTAAAGCATGCACAACAGCTAAAAGTTCCTTATCATATGTACTATAGTTCTTTTCAGATGGTTTAAGTTTCCTACTTTGAAATGCAATGGGATGATCATTTTGCATTAATACAGTACCTATACTTGAACCACTAGCATCTGTAACTACATGGAAAGGTTGCGCAAAACTGGGTAATTGCAAAACAGGTGCATGAGAAAGTGTATGTTTGAGTTTTTCAAAAGATTGTTGTTGTGCTAATCCCCATGCAAATTTTAACTTTTTCTTCAATAATAAAGTAAGTGGGAGTGCTAAACAAGAAAAACCTTTTACAAAATTTCTATAAAAACTAGCTAATCCTAGAAAAGAGCGTACATCGTTCATAGATTGAGGTACAAGCCATTCTTCAATTACTTTAATTTTCTTTGGATCCACATGAACACCTTGACTAGAAACAATACGGCCTGAATACTCTAATTCATTTTGGAAGAACTAACTCTTTTCAGGATTAGCATAAAGCTTTTTTTCACATAACAAATTAAAAACTGTTGTCAAATGCTTGTCATGGTCGTTGTCATTCTCACTATAGACAAGTATATCATCAAAGAAAACAAGAACAAAAGCTTGGTATTCAAGAAAAATGTGTTTCACCATGCGTGCAAATGTAGCAGGTGCATTGGTAAGTCCAAAAGGGATTACCATGAATTCAAAGTGACCAGTTTGACTTCTAACAGCAATTTTATAAATGTCATTTTGTGTCATTTGTATCTGATGATACCCAAATTCAAGATCAATTTTACTAAAGACACGTGCTCCATGAAATTTATCTAGCAAATCATCAATCATAGGAATAGGATATCTATTTTTAATTGTGATCTTATTGAGTTCTCTATAGTCAATGCACATCCTATAATTCTTGTTCTTCTTCTCTACTAAAAGAACAGGTGTTCCAAAGGGAGAAGAACTAGGTCTTATTAGTCCTTTATGGAGTAAATCCTTAACTTGATTAGCTATTTCTTATTGATGTAAAGGTCCATGCCTATAAAGTGCTTTATGGTGAGAAGAACTATCAAGAATTAAGTCTATACTATGGTCAAGAGATCCCCTAGAAGGTGGTAGTTTAGAAGGAAAATCAGCCATAAAACAATCCTTATAGGAATCCATAAATGATTTATGTGCATCAAGAAGTGCATGTGTATAATCAACTATGTTATTGAAAAAACAATACATGAATTGTAGCCTTTCCTATATATGCGTTTTACTTGAGTATGACTAATTAATGGAAATGGTTGGAATTCATGCATTGCGGACAAACAAATATCTTGATTGTTAAACTTAAAACTCATGGTGTGTGTATGATAATCAATGTATGGGTTACAATGATGACAAAAAGGCATACCAAGTATAACATCATAGGACTGCAAAGGAGCAATTAAGAATGTGCATTCATCAATTTATGAACCTATACAAATCTGAACGTTATGCACTTGAGTTGTAACATTATATCTATTTCCTTGAAATGCATCCTTAACTTTATACATAGAAGGAAGTGGGCTTGATTGGAGATCTTTCACTAGTGTATGAGAAATAAAGTCATGTGAACTACCATCATCATGTAAAATATTAACAACTTTACCATTAATAGTACCTTGCATGCAAAGTAAAGGATGAATAGAAATTTCGCTACTCAAGGTACTTAGATCCTGCTCCAATGCTTCTTCGGTCCAATCAAGTTGAATGTCTTCAGGAACCACCTCCATGTTGTGTACTTGAGCTCTGAGAGGCTTCATGTTGTTAGTTCCGAACCTACATTTAGCTTTAATATGACCAAAATTACCACAATGCAAGCAAGTGATACATGGCCTCTTTTGTTGAGATCCATCATTGTAGTTTGAAGGGTTGGAGATTTTGTGGGTTGTAGGGGAGTGGTCTTGGATACTAGTGAGAAATTGGATTGAGGAGGGCACTAAAAAGTAGGTGGGCATCAAAAACTAGGTAGGCATTGAAAAGTAGGAGAAGAAAGACTAGTGAAGGGATGCTTGAAAGGAAATTCGGCTTGATTGGTGGTTGTTGTTGACGCGTTTGTTGCAAGCAAATGGACTTGGTGATGGATTGAAACTCTTTCTCAGCATCATGTGCAAAAGAAATAGCTTCATAGAGGGTCATTCTACGTAGGGTGTTGAGCTTAGCTTGGATTCCCATCTCCAAACCATCTTCATACTTTCTTTGCAAGGTATCTTCAAGAATCGTTTCAAGTGAATGAATAAGTAATAGCCGTTGCCGAAAACATTCAGTATAGGTAGATACAGTATCTCCATGTTTCCACCCAAAAGTTGTCCATGATCGACGAGCATGTAAGTGGAACTGGGAAGGCACGAAGGACTCCTTGATCTTCTTTTGAAATGCATCCCATGTGGTTGGGCAGTCGGAGTTATGTCATAGAACATTCCACCATAATTGGAGCTTACCCACAAAATAATTAGTAACGAATTTCACTTTCTCACTTTCATGGTATGATTCATCAGAATAGAAGTCATCAAACTGAGATAGCCATGAAAGAACAAATTGGCCATCCTTTCGCCCATTGAATCATGAAAATTGGAAATTTTTGGCACCAATCTTGAATTGCATGCCTTGTTCTTGGACGGTAATAATGGTCGTCACCACCCTAACTAGATTATTGTCATCACTTTGTAGTTGCTGGAGTGCAGCATCACGTTCCTTAATCTCGTTTTAGGCATGTTAGAGTTCAACCACAAAAGCTCTAATTATTGCTCGATTGGTAGCTCTGGTAAGGGTGATCAACCAAAATCGCAAAATCGTAATCTACTATTTTTACAAAAACGTCGCTTTCTAAAGCAATCTATTGGTAAAAAAAAAACTAAAATACTATCTTCTAAATATTCTTCTAGATATCTCCAAAAGTATTTGAATAAGTCCATGTGCATTCACACCCTCATGAATCTTCATCTGCTAAATCAAAACACAGAACACATAAAAAACCTCAAGGCATTAAAGTCCATTTAACATTTCATTATTCCATAAAGTATAAAACATTCAAGTCTCTTGTCTCTTGTCTCTTATGTGTCTTTTACATGTCTTTAACTATTTCTATGTGTGAGAAGGCTGTGGAATCTTGCATTGAACTAGTGAGGATTACCTTTTGAGATTGTGAGGATATGTTTCTATATATTCATAAATCATGACCCACATGCATGCATACTATTCACAAACACCCATGCATATGTCTCAATTTCAAAAGTGTATAAGAAGCTCCTTTTTTGGACCATTCTTCCTTTCGAAATTGATTCATGTGTATGGTTTTCTTTTGTTATCATCATACATACATATCATCCATAAGCACCCATACATATGGATTTAATTTTGAAAGTGTATAAGAAGCTCATTTTTTGGACCATTCTTCCTTTCGAAAATCAATTCATGTGTATGGTTTTCTTTTTTTCTCATCGTTCATGTTCATGGATTTATCTTGAATTCATACATTCCCCTTTCCATAATCAAATCATCACATCTCTCCTCTCCATACCCAACTTCACCTTCACCTTCACATTTTGATCACATAAACCTTCCAACACTCACTAGCTTCATACACTTTGCATGTGCTGCGATCGGATCCGATCCACCTAGATTGCGATCACCTCCACAACCTACTAGCCACTCAAGTTAAGTCCCACTAGGCTTAAGTTAACTCACATTAAGTTGATTTACCAGGCTCTAGAGATTCTTGGGCAAAACTCTCTCCCCATGCTCCCCGTGGGGGTTGAACCCAAGATCTTCTCCTTCACAACCTTGAGCCTTAACCACTAGGCTAAGTGGATCACTTGTTTAAGAGAGCACATGAACATGCTTAAGTCTAGCCTCGATATCTTTACCCATACAAAAGATTGACCAAACAGTATCTGATTTTAGATCTTTTTGAACCAATCGGAACATTAGATCATGCAATTACTTTATTACATTTTTTGCCCCTTGGAAAAGATTCTTGTCCTTGAAAATAAATCTATGTATAGTAACCATAGGAAACCCCCAAGCCTCATGTTCTAAAACCAGAAGAACATGTCTCATCTCTGTGGTAGTATCCCTGCTCGAATGATTCAAAACACTATTTTGCTCTGCACTTTGAGAACCAGATGAAAGTACAAAGTAGTGAATGAATAATAAGGGTGGATCTAAAAACATCCCTAGCCACTTCAATATTTCTCAATGTGCGATCTTGGCACAAGCATATGAAATGGGTGGATTCCAATTATAATCCATTTCTCGACATGACTCGTTGTGTGTACCCAAGCTCAAAAGATTTTAGGGACTTGGGATAAAGGAGACTATACCTCAATCATCAACAAGTGCATATAGTGGTGCATTAATACACACTTTAATTTATCAATCCCTGGACATAGACATATCAAGTGTATGAGGACATGTGCTTATGTAATGGAAAATTGAAGTGAATGTGCAAACAATGAATGTAACCTAGGTAGAACTACCTCTCAATTCACCTATTTCACTGAAAATGCATGACCTGATACTTTCCACAGTGGTAACCACAAATTAAGTCATTTCTCTCAACTCTGATACCCGAATATATTCAATAGCGGATTTGGAAGCTCTTGACGAGACACATCCAACGACAATAACCTAATCTAACAAACACATTTTGAGTTATGAGCAATGTTAGACTCAAGAAATGATGGGCAAGAGATGGTTGAACCACACCCTAAGAGAGAGGATTAGGAAGTAATCCTCAACCATGGCTTTTGAGGCAAGTGGTTAGCCCATCATACTCCTAGCTAGTAGGTCATGAGTTCAAATCCCAATTGGTATCAGGGCCTAGGAAGTAGGCTTGGGCAAGGAAGGCGCATGAGTCGCTTTCAAAGGTGAGCCCAACATAGATTAGAGTGTATCTCCCAATCCGTGGGTCGGATTTAGACGTGTAAGATACCGTTGGAAAGCTCTTGGAACAAGCTTTCCAATAGAAGCAGTAGATTTGGGATCCAAGATACCCAACATGGGTGAGAACTAGGTTCAAGATACTGAGGTTGAGAACAAGGGGCTCAAGAGACCAAGGTTGTGAACGAGGCAAGTCCGTAGGCAAGCGGCCAAGAAGCAGAAAGGCAAGGTTCTAGAGACCAAGGTTGAGAGCAAGGGTTCAAGAGACCAAGGTTGAGAACAAAATGGTTCAAGAGACTATGCAATGTTGAGGACATCAATTCAAGGGGAGATCAAGGATTGATCATTGAGGACAATGATCTCTAGAAGGGGAAGAGAGTGTTAGACTCAATAAATGACGGGCAAGAGATGGTTGAACCACAACATAAGAGAGAGGATTAGGAAGTAATCCTCAACCATGGCTTTTGGGCCAAGTGGTTGGCCCATCATACTCCTAGCTAGTAGGTCATGAGTTCAAATCCCACAAGCAAAATATTGAGTGGTGGGAAATACAAACTCTTTCTCCATATCTCACCAAGCTTCACACACACTACAGTGGTGAAAACAGAAGCTGAAGGAGTAGACAACACCTCTAGACACACATTTCAAGCACCACATACACATGCAAGCTCATTGGGAAGAAGCTACACAAGAGAAAAGAAGCGAATTCAAAAATTTCAGCTTGTTGGTTCAAAATAGCAAAAAGTCTTTACAAAGAGTCACAAAGTGACTTATATACATGTGTCCTAAAAATGGTCCTTTCACACAAGAGACCAGCACTTATATTATAAATTACTAAATTCCTACCAATATAAAAAGCTAATGTTACAATCTTTTTGGATTATGCATTTGTTGATATATTTAGGTAGTGATGTGTGTGAAAACTCTAGGACCGTCGAGGCACTTTTTTCCCTCTTTAGGAGGTTGTTTTCCCCCAGCTTGTATACATGCATATTACCCTAATGGGCTACTTATCTTTGTACCTTGTCTTGGAAATACATTCAGTATTGTTTGTTGTGCTCCAAGCTTCTTCTTCTTCTTTCTTGTACTCTCGTGTGCTTTCACAGACCTCAAACTCCAAAAATTGGTATCAGAGTAGCTTGTCACTTCATCTGGGCATTGTCAACACCCCTCCGATCACAGCCTCAGAATCGCATGAAATTTGGTGAGCATACTCAGCATGATTAGGAGATCAAAATTGCTTCACTTTGTAGTGTCAAAATTGCAATCTGAGCTCGTTTGGGCCTCCGAGTGCACTATCACAACACTTATGTAGGCAATTTTGTCTTTTTGTGCCAAAGTTATATACAAGTTTTGGTTCTCTAGTATAAGCGTCTCCAAGTCTGCTATAGGTTTAGCGGAACTTGACAGGGTAGTTCTGCTCAACCTTTTGAGATACAATCATTTTTTTGCATTAGGGTATTTTAGTCAGTGGCCATGGCTGAAAAGGAGTGATGTATTTTGTATGTCAGCTATCGAGGATAAGTTGGACGTTACCAATTACCTATTATGGGCTTATATGATGCATCACGTGTTGGTTGCAAAAAGGCTATGGAATATTGTGTAGGGTGTTGAAAAATGTCTTATTAGAGTTGCAAACATAGTTGCCAAAGGTGATGTAGATGGCCTTGAAGATGGCGATATTCTTCATGTTCTTGTTCGTGCTACAGTTCCTGCTGCACACACTGCAGAACAAATTCATTGGGATGGTAGAGATTCTCAGACACATGCATTAATAGCGTTGTCTGCCAAACGTGCCATTATCTCTCACATTCATTCTTGCAGAACAACTAAGAATGCTTGGGATACACTTACCACTTTATACCAAACAAGGAATGAGGCTCGTGTTGCTTACCTCCGAAAATAGTTGGAGAGTGAGAACATGAATGAAGGAGATTCCATGGATAGTTTTCTGACAAAGATCAAAGATTTGAAGGAGCAATTGATTTATCCTTATGAAGTCTTGCCTAATAGTTCACTTGTGCAGACTGTTTTGAATGGTCTTCCCGATTCATATCAAAGTTTTGCTTCTACTCTTCATTTGATGATGAAAGGCAATCCAAATGCCTTAACATTTGAGGAGTTATTCTCTATTATGTTGTAGGAAGATTAGTCTAGGCAGAATAGGTGCATTATGCATATTACATATCAAGGTTTCCTGGCTAGTTAGAAGGGCAAAGGTAAATGAGGCTCTTCTACTAGTAAGCATAAATCTGCTAATTTTGCACAATCAAAGAAGGATGACAGAGATAAGAAGAAAATAGCAAAGCACAAATTTTTTTGCAAATATTGTAAAGGAAATGATCATGTCATATAGAGTTGTCCAAAACTGGCTGCTAAAGAGGCAAGGAAAAAAGAGGTTGGAATGGTTGTTGCAGAGGCCTCTACACCCAAAAGAGAGTCTGGTAATCTTGTGCACAATGAAGAATGGGCATTTACCACTTTTTGCAGTTATGACCCATCTTCTCATGAACAGTGTATGTCTAGAGTAGACTTAGATGCTTGGTACTTTGATAGTGGGGCAACCAAACATATTACCTTCCAGTGCAGTTTCTTCATTTCACTCGAGCCTGCCCCTATAGGGAATACTATCACGTGTGCCAAAAACTCCTCTTACCTGTCATGGGAGTTGGTAAGATCATTCTGACTGCTCGTGATGGTAGATCTTTTACATTATCGGATGCTTTATTTGTGCTAGGGATCAAGAAGAATCTATTATTAGTTTCAGCTTTAGTCAAGATTGGCTTGGTTGTGAAATTTATTGATGACAGATGTATAGTTCATGATCTATCAAATGGTGATGTCCTTATTGCTTCTGGCATTTTATGTCATGGGCTATATAAGCTCATAGACTATGAAAAATTTGTGAATGATTCAACATGTGCGGTACATGATTCTTAGGCTTTGTCAGATGCAAAGATTTGGCATGCATGCTTTGGTCATCTGAATTTTGCTAGTTTGCTACGGGTGCAGAAATCTAAAATGGTGTCCTCTCTGCCCAAACTTGAGGCACCTATTAAACATGTCTGTGAAGGATGTATTTTGGGCAAAATTCAGCATTCCACATTCCCAAAAGATGGTTCCGTTCGAGCTACTCAGAAATTGTAGCTTGTTCACAGTGATGTTCATGGTCCTATGCAAACACCCTCTTTTGGAAACTATCTTTACTTTGTGACTTTCATTGATGATTTTTCCAGGCATGCATGCGTATATCCATTGAAAACGAAGTCCGAAGTGTTTATGTGCTTCAAACGGTTTTTGATTTTGGCTGAAAATCTGTTAGCATGTAAAATGGGCACCCTCTATTCTCATCGAGGGGGGGAATATATGTCTTCTGACTTAAATGCATTTCTAGTTGAACATGGGATAAAACATCAGTGATGGAGATGGAAAGTTGTATGGTCAAGAGTGAGGCTTTACCGCATAGTTTCTGGCTTGAGGATGTTATATGTGCAACATATATACTTAACAAGTGTCCCACTAAAGCATGGTAGTTTATCACCCCATATGAGGCTTGGCATGGTCGTAAGCCATCTATTGCTCGCCTGCATGTTTTTGGTTGTCTTGCATATGCATTAGTGCCTAAAAAACAACGCAAGAAATTGGATGGTAAAGTAGTGATATGTATTTTTGTTGGGTACAATTCTAAAACCAAAGGCTATCATTTGTATCATCGATAGACCAAACACATTTTGGTTAGCTGTGATGTTGTTTCTGGGGAACTTCAAGATGCTATTCAGCCATTACTTTCATGTACTAAGGAGACATCTATTAGCTCCAAAGACATGTATGACACTTTGCTGCCTCTTTTTATAGGTGGATAGTCTAGGTCTTGTCCTAATGAGGCAACTTCTCAACCTTTACAGGTTTCATGTGATGATGCAAGTCATTCCATTTATGATGCAAACTTACATGATGCACTTGTTGATGAGAGAGCTGATATTGAGGAGGCAAAAACTATGCCAATGGCTTGTGTAGACTTTGTGAGATAGCAAATTAGATGCATCTCTATCATATCGTACTTGTTTAGGCTCTCATAGTGCTTTTTTTGCATCAGATTGCTATGGTATGGCTACCTCTAGTCTTTGTGATGAGAATGAATCTATTTTGTTTGATGAAGCACAAAATTCTGAAAATTGAATGGCTCCTATGCAATCAGAGTATTATGCTATCATGAAAAATGGTACTTGGTCTTTATGTGAATTGCCTCTTAGCAAGAAGGCCATTGGCACTAAGTGGGTATACAAGATAAAGTGTAAGCCTGATGGAACAATTGACAGGTATAAGGCTAAGCTTGTTGCAAAGGGTTATGTTCAAGAAAGAGGCATTGATTTTGATGAAATCTTTGCTCCCATATGCCGAATGACTACAGTTCATAGCATCTATGCACTTTGCAGCTCATCATGGTTGGAATGTACATGAGTTGGACATTAAAACTGCATTTTTGAATGATGACTTGCATGAAGAAGTGTATGTTTTTCAGCCCCGTGGCTTTGTGCAGAAAGGGCATGAAAACCAAGTGTGTAGGTTGAGAAAGGCATTATATGGTTTGGAGCAAGCACCATGTGCTTGGTATGAAAAGATACATGCCTACCTGATTGCACATGGTTTTGAGAACAGTCCAACTGAGAGAACCTTATATGTTAAGTGTGCAAATGATGTGCTTCTAGTCATTGTTGTGTATCTTGATGACATGCTGCTCATTGGTGCTCATGAGAAGCATATTGCTGATTTTAAGGCTGATTTGCATGCCTCATTTGAGATGTCAAATTTGGGGCATTTGCATCATTATTTGGGCATTTAGTTTATGCAAGTTGATGGCTCAATAGCTTTGTGCCAAACAAAATATATTGACACATTATTGCAGCGTTCTGGCCTTGAAGACTGCAAACCTATTGTCACTCCTATGGAGACAGGTTTACAATTGCGTCTTCATGATGTTGGAGATGCATTTGATGTTGTTCTCTATCAGCAGGCTATTGGATGCTTGATTTACTTATGCATTACTCGACTAGATATTCAGTTGGCTATATCAGAGATAAGCATGTTTATGCATTGCCCAGGTGTCAAGCATTGGTAGGTGGTTAAGCACATCTTTCGCTACTTGAGTGGTGCCTGACTCGTTGGATTGTTTTATCCAAAGAGGGGATCACCACTACCAGATTTACATGCTTTTTTTGACTCTGATTGGGCTAGTTGCTATGAACTCATGTGCCCACTAGTGGTTTTTGCTTCATGATTGTAGCTCATGCATATCTTGGTTGAGTAAGATGCAACCTACTATGGCCACTTCTAGTTGTGAGGTTGAGTATAGGGCAGCTTTCACAACGATTGTTGAGTGTGTTGGTCAGTCTTTTGCCACCACCTTATGGCTGATTTGGATGTTGGTCAGTCTTTTGCCACCACCATCTTCACTGACAGTCAGAGCGCATTGGCAGTTGCGAGGAACCTTGTATTCCATGCTGGCATGAAGCACATTGAGATGCACTATCATATGTTAGGGAGAGATTCTCTGCTAGAGAGATTACTTTGGCATATGTGCCCACACAGGAGGACATTGTAGACCTTTTCACAAAGGCTCTACCTAGGGAGAAGTTTTAAGCTTTCCGCAAAGTTTTGGGCTTACTTCCTTTAGTGGATTGATTGCACATAGCTTGCCATTTCCTTATGCATGAGTGCCAGCTCCTCGTTCACTGCATCACTCCCAGGGGGGATTTGTTGATATATTTAGGTAGTGATGTGTGTGAACACTCTAGGCCCACTAGGGCACTTTTTTCACTCTTTAAGAGGTTTTTTCCCCCCGGCTTGTATATACGCCTATTACCCTAATGGGCTACTTATCTTTATACATTCTCTTGGTAATACATTTAGTATTGTGTGTTGTGCTCCAAGCTTCTTCTTCTTCCTTGTGTTGTTGCATGCTTTCACAGACCTCAAACTCAAACAGCATCTAGAGGACTCCTCTAGAGTAGTTACAAAGCTCTTGATATAATACCATGGAAATTAAAGAAGAAAAAATATGCCCAATTTTGAAAATTTTTTGGGGGCTGCTTCTCTTTGCTTCTTCCTCTAGTGCTCTGTCTTCCTTTGCAACACTCTCCCCCTTTTAGAGTTTGTCATCCCATGAGAGTCTTTGCATCAAGAGCCATGCTGTCCATTTATACGGCCCTCTGATTTATTCTTTCGCTTGTATATTTCTTTTCACTACATGCATCCAGTGACCTAGTATACCATCTATTTAATTATTCTTTGTTGTGCTTCAGCCTTTGATTGTTGCTTGAAAGGTCCTAATTTTTACTTTTTTGTTCACACTCTTCGGGACCTTGTTGTAGCCTGGTGTGTGCTTTAGCCTGATACCTGCCCTTGGGGGGCTCTAGGCAGAAAATAGTATTCTAATGATTTTTGGGGCCTGCTTCTCTTTGCTTCTTTCTATGCTTCTCTATCTTCCTCTACAACACTCTCCCCCTCTTAGTGTCTATCATTCCCTAACAGTCTTTGCATCAAGAGGCATGTTGTCCCTTTATCCGGCCCTCTGATTTATTCTTTAGATTGTATATTTCTTTTCATTGCACGCATCCAATGACCTAGTATGGCATCTATTTATTCATTCTTTGCTGTGCTTCAGCCTTTGGTTGTTGTTTGAAAGGTCTTGATTTTTACTTCTTTGTTCACACTCTTCGAGACCTCCTTGCTTCTCATTGCAGCTTGATGCTTGCTTTAGCTTGATACGTGCCCCTACAAGGCTCTGGGTAGAAAATAGTATTCTAATGATTTTTGGGGCCTGCTTCTCTTTGCTTACTTCTCTGCTGCTATGTCTTCCTCTGCAACACTCATGCATGGACATAATAATTTAGGTGGGATTTCTATCCCTATCAAGACTATGAGAACTCTTGATTCAATTGTGGGATTTGAAGTCACAACCTCTTGGTTAGGAATGTGATGGGCTAACCACTTGCCCCAAAAGCCATCGTTGAGGATTACGCCCTAATCCTACCTATCAGCTAGGAGTACGATGGGCTAACCACTTGCTCCAAAAGCCATGGTTGAGGATTACTTCCTAATCCTCCCTCTTAGGGTGTAGTTCAATCATCTCCTATCTTTCAAGGGTGTGGTTCAACCATCTCCTATGTATCACTTGATTATAACCACATTAGCTCTTGCAAAATATCCATGAGGCTTGGAAAATCTTGCAAGATTGTTATGAGGATAAAACTCTTTCTAAAATCTACACCTTAGAGGTTAAGTTCCACAACCTCTCCATTAGGCCCTAGGATCCCATTACCAAAGTCACATCTACCTTTGAAGATTAGAAACACAAGCTTGTGTTGTGTGACCAACAGGTTTCCAGTGAGGACATGGCCATTAGACTTCTTAATAAGATTCCTAGGTCTTGTGAAACCTTTGTCACAACCCTTTACAACCATGGCCAAGTATTGACGTGGGAGGAAGTACGATGACTTTTTCTTCTCCACGAGAGAAGTCATCATCCTTGCAAGAAACCATGATGAAAGCTAAGGGGCCATTCAAAAAGGCCAAGAAGGTTAGTCACATATGTATGCATTTGATGAGGTTGTGTCTCTTCTTTTGCAAGAAGAGCAATCTAGAGTGAATAGGAGTGGTTTGATTGAGGGAATGCAAGCACTTGCTATCTCACAAAAAGGGAAAAGCAAGTATGGTTCAGCTTTGGGTTCATCAAAACCAAAGCCTCAACCTTCCTCTTCCACTCATTCCTCTAATGATGTTGATTTGCAAAAGAAGAAGAGATGCAAATATTGCCGAAAGGCTGGTCATACTATTGATGAGTGTAGAAAGCTTGCTAAGTGCAATGAAAAGAAGAAGGAATCCAACATGTCTATTGCTGAAAATTCAGCAAATGTAAAGAATGATGAAGCTAACATGGCTCAAGATTTTTGGGCATGTGTTGTTACATGTCATTATGATGCATCTTTTCATTCTAAATGTATGGTTGTGAGTGAGGCTGATTCGGATTGGCTCTTTGATAGTGGTGCTTCAAAGCACATAACTTCATGCAAAAGGTTTTTTGCATCTTTGAAAGATGCACCCAAAGGAGGACATGTGTGTGCAAACAATGCCTTTTATCCTATCATTGGATTAGGAGAAATTGAGCTTATGGCTACAAATGCAAGTGTGGTTCTCTTGAAAAATGCATTCTATGCACCCGATATCAAGAAGAACTTAATTTTAGTTTTTTTGATTGCCAAAGCTGGATTTCATGTACACTTTGTTGATGATAAGTGTATGGTTCATGATTTCAACAATGGCGATGTTATCATGATGTCAAGTAGATTATGTAATGGTTTGTATCGCATGGATACATACAAGAGGGCTACCTCGAATGCCTTGGTTGTTCATACTTTGGCATGTTCGTTTTGGTGAGTTGAACTTCAATATTTTGCTTTACTTGGAAAAGAAGGACATGGTTATTGGTTTGCCAACACTTGAGTCCATTGAAAGCATGCATGTGAAGGTTGCATTCTTGGAAAAATGCATCGTGCTTCTTTTCCAAAAGATAGTCATACACACTACAAGAAAATTGCAGCTTGTTCATAGTGATGTATGTGGTCTCGTCAAGACTCCATCTTTTGGGAAGCATGTATATTTTGTTACCTTCATTGATGATGATACTCGCTATACATAGGTGTATCCTATGAAAGCAAAGAATGATGTATTTTCTTGCTTCAAAGCATTTTTAGCTATGGCTGAAAATTTTTCTTCACAAAAGCTTTTGACTCTACGCACGGATCGTGGTGATGAATACATGTCACATGAGTTTAATGCTTTTCTTCATAAAAGAGGTATTTCACACCAATGTATGATGCCATATAAACCTCAGAAAAATGGTGTTGTCGAGCGTAAAAATAGAACACTTCTTGAAATGGCACGATGTATGGTTAAAGGAAAGCATCTTCCTGATAAGTTTTGGATGGAAGCAGTCATGTGTGCAAACTATGTGTTGAATCACTGCCCTACATAGCATTGAGATTCATCACTTCTTATGAGGCTTGGAATGGTCATAAGCCTATGGTTAGTCATATGTGTGTGTTTGGTTGTTTGGCATATGCTCTTGTGCAATCACAATGTCACAAACTTGATGACAAGGCAAAGAAATGTATATTTGTTGGTTATAGTGCTGAAAGTAAGGGATATCGTTTGTACCATCCATTGACGAGCACAATTATTGTGAGTCGAGATATGGTATTTGTTGAAAATTTAGTTTTCCCTCTACTTGAATGCAAAAAACAGCCAACAGTTAGCTCACAAGATGTCTTCGATACACTCATGCCTTTGTTCCAAAATGGTGCGCTTGACTATGGCCATGTAGACCAGCCAACTGAGGCTCAAAGGGCTATAAAATTCCAGCAAAATAGAGCTGAAAATGCAGAGAATTTCCAACCAAACATGGATGCAATCTTTCAACCAAAAAAATATCCAAACTGCTGGAAATCTCCAGCCACATATGGCTGAACATTTGCGACAAAATATGGTTGAAAATGAGCATGAAATTCAACCCACGCATGATGTACATGTTGATGATGTATTACATAATGAATACATGTCTATCAAGAGTGCACAAAGTATGTCAAAGTGGCTGAAACAAACTTTACAAGATAGCAAATTGTGTGCACCTTTACTTGGTAGAACAAGATCAAGCTCTCAGCATGCATCAAGTAGCTTTGTTGATTATTCCCTTTTTGCTACAGCGTGTAATGAAGAGCCACTTACTTTTGAAGATGCATGTGATGATCCACATTGGATGAGTGCTATGCAATCAAAAATGGATTCTATACATATGAATGGTACTTGGGAGTTATGTGAACTACCAAAAGGAAAAAATGCTATTGGTACAAAGTGGGTTTACAAGATTAAGAGAAAGTCTAATAGTAGCATTGATTGCTACAAAGCTAGATTGGTTGCCAAAGGATATGTGCAACAATATGGCATTGACTGTGGGGAATATTTTGCACCTACTTCATGCATGACTACCATTCATACCGTGGTTTCATTGGCTGCCCGTCAAGGTTGGAAAGTACATTACTTGGACATAAAAACAGCTTTCTTGAATGGGGGTTTGCAAGAAGAGGTCTATGTGAAGCAACCTCTTGGATTTTCTATGAAAGAGCAAGAGCATATGGTTTGTCACTTGCATAAATCCTTGTATGGTCTCAAGCAAGCTCCACGTGCATGGTATGACAAAATCCATAAGCACTTGATTGCTCTTGGCTTCACATGTAGTCCAATTGAAAGCACACTCTATGTACGCAAAGATGTGGCTGATATTATAGTGCTTGTTCTTTATGTCGATGACATACTCTTGACTGGGTCATGTGATGCAAAACTTGACATTCTTATGGTTGGTTTGCAGCATACTTTTGATGTCACTTATCTGTTGGAAACAATGTTCAATTGGGTCAAATTTTGCTAAGCTAACATACCGTGTGTAGCTATGATATGACTCCTTCCTACAACAAAGCAACACGGGCGTCGTCGATCAGAGATAACAAGAAGTATAGTGTCTTTTAAGATGCCCTTGTATACCAGAAGTCGACGAGCGCCATGATTAAGGCATTGAACTTTCAACCTGCCCATGCGGGTTCAATTCCCCACTCCAACAGCTACGTGCGCGATCAAATAGTTTTAGCTTTTAAAGCAATGGACAGCGAACGCGGACAGCGCCTAATTCGTGAGCGAAAAGACGTCGACGGAGTTGCGTTTTCTTTGATTCCGATCAATTAACGATCGTTGTGCGTTTAGCTTTATTATGGCTTTTGAAGAAGCTTTTGGAGGACAATCAACACTATATAACAAGAGCTCATGCTCATTGTATTCATCCTTCACCTAGGATCAACACAAGCTTTCTAGAGCTTGGACCTGTTAGAGGGCCGCCGAACCAGGACGGATGAACCCGGATAGGTGCCGTAAAAAGTGCATTCGCGGAAACATTGTAGCAGACTTCTATTTAAAGCGCACAAAGGAAAGCGGTAAAGAGTAGTAGTTTTCGAAAAGAGCCTCTGTTCTGTTGGGCATTGTAGCGAGTGGGTTGGTCACGTCTCGAACCGAGGTGTTGGGAATTTGCAAGTATAGTATTGTGTTTTGTCTGTTTGTTATATTGATCCAATTTGGGAAATTGCGAGCATCATAATTGAAATTATGTATGAGTTATTGATGAGCACATTGAGTTCTGTTCTATTCTATTCGCATCTAACTATTCTGCTATTCTCCTTGTCGTGCCGACTTCCATTCGGTAGTCTTGTGTTGTGCGTCTGTTTGGTGATTAGTTATATACGGTTCTGGATCTTTTCCGTCATGAAATAGTGGGTTTGTCATCCTGCGAGAGACTGTGTAAGGTCGAAGTTAATCATTTGCATTTAGTATCTTTTCGGTTAAGTGACCAGATTCGATACGATAGTCTGCATTCACTAAGAATTCCTATCTTAGGAAGAACTTGTATCGGTAAAGATCTGTACGTGAGCAGAAGCATTGGTAAGTCTGTCAAATTTGTGGTAGGAACTTGTGACTTGAGTTGGTATACGATAAGTTTGGCGTAATCTCGATTATAGTTGTCTATGTTCGGTATACCTACCTATCACATGGAATCAGCATATTGAGTAGTATTCAATTAATGAAAAGTGAGTATTCTATTAGTTATAAGTCAGAACAGGACCTCTGCTCCATTTCTATAGCAGATTCAGTCCAGAAGTCCTAATATTCAGCATGCCGAATAGTTGTCAGTAGTCAGAATCAACCACTGTGCTAAGACGTGATGGAGTATTTATGAGTGTGTGAAAAGTTGGGAAAATAGTACAGGGCCTCTGTCTAACAGACCCCTACCACTCCCAAGAACCAGAGGACCCGATAATACTCTTCCGAAAGTTGGATAGAAAGTATTATCGTTTAACAGACCTCAGTAGAGGTGGTGTTTCTTCTAGCACATGGGGCAGCCATGGTGCTAACTTGAAGCATGTTGAGGAGCAGCTATGGAGTTCTTCTTGGTGATTCTTCTTGGAGAAGATGAAGGGTGTGCTCACACTCTACCTCATGGAGAGGAGGTTATCTCTTGTTCATGGCAAGAAGACTTGGTCATTAGCAGCTTGATGGTGAGGATCGGCCATCTACATGGTGTATTTGAAGATTATCTTCTACAGGAAGATATTAGGTTGAAGATTGTCTTCTACACAGAAGATGTCGGGCTACTTCAAAGACATTAGATGGTGATTAACATAAGATTCACATCTTATGTTAAGTATTCAGGTACATATTCTCTTTATGCACATAGGTACTACTTGAAGTTTATGGAGGCTATGGCGTTCATATCAGAAGGAGTCCTATTCGGCATAGGTACAAGAGAATTAGTACTTATATGTTTTATGCATATTTTTATGAGGTGTTTGAGAAGGTGTGTTCACATGAGTTTGAGGATTTCCGGCAACAATCTTGTTAGCATTCTATGCTAATTTATAAGTATGTGATCTTTTCACACACGTATCTGACTTAGGGTCTTCCATAGCCTAATTTTAGATGTAGGTTTGTTGACCATCAGTTTCACACTGATCCTTCCTCATTCAGTCACTCTCTTCTATAACCTATTAGGTCACACATCTCATGTATATTCAGATTACTGCCCACACATCTGAATATGTTTGTTACATTGTACATTCACTCATTCATCTATTTCTCATCACATAGAATGGTTGAGAATTTTGCTCCCACATTGTACATTGAACATTGGTATATATGATACTATGAGTAAGCGATGGCTTACGTAACACCTTACACATGACGTCTATTCTTTCTCTATCTTTGTCTCATCATCTGTATGATTAAGTTGTGGTATGTTCATGTTTTGTCAATATGGAAGATTGCTAGAATTAATGTTGTACATGAATGGAACTATGGAACCATGGACCTGTGACATGAGCCTAAGGGCCTACCTCACTTCCAACATTTGGTATCAGAGCACTAAGGTTTTGGTTTCAAAACTTTAGGTCTTTGGCATCAATGCATTAAGGCTCTCATATTCAGAGGTTCCCAGACTTCCAGATTTACAACATTTGATTTGAAAGCATCTTCTAATATTTGACATTTGACATACACACTTAATCTAGATGAGTAGAGATTTGAGAATTAGACATTTCAGTTACATGTGTATTCATCAGTGTGGAGTATGAAGTTGATGATCTGTTAGCAGCCGAATATTTTTGAAGAGTATGCAAATACTTTACAAAAGTATTGTTTGAAGACCCAGAGTTGATGAAGAGAAGACTACTTCAAATTCAAGGAAGAACAATGGTTTAGAGAAGATGAAGAAATCAGATCAACATCAAATCACAGGTATCACTTTCTACTATCAGATTATCATTTGCAGGTCATATCTTAGAAGAGCAGTTATGAAGAGATTTGAAGAAATTCAAGGAGTGCTTTTATACGCTTTCATCATTTGAAAGTTAAAGGCTACATCAAAACAGGTATCTAGAGGTTTTTCTAGAGAGTTTTGAGAAGATCCCTTTCATGGCAAGAAAGTTCATCTAAGAAGACAAGCGCAGAGATGAGATGAGTTTTTCAGCCAATTTTCTATTGTAAGTTGGTTGGATATCAAGGTACAAATGTATCTAGAGAAGGTAACTCTAGAAGGGTAATTCATCATTCAGACAAACGATTGGTGAATTTAGTCATTTCAGACATTTGAAGCAGAATTTTGATTCAGAGATATGAGGAGATGGTAAAACATGTTTCTATATTCACTTCCATTTATATACCATGTTTGTTTTATCTCTTACTCTTAGCACTAGAGGAAGAGAAAAGTTCATTCGAAGAAGTCAAGAGTGTTTGCTACTTCAAGATGAAGAGAACAAAAGGTATGGAAGAGAAGTTTGAAAATGTTGACATCATCAGGTGGAAGAAAGATGCAGAAAAAGAAAGTCCATCATTTCCAAAAGAAAAGTAAGGCTTCCTTTTCTCATATATTTTCCATATACTTTTCCTATTTTATCCTCTACACCCAAAGACAAGTCTACGAGAACATCTTGTTTAAAGAAGAAGCAGTTTCTTGTTTTGCATTACACTTGGTCATGATTTAGTAGATTTGACAAAGAATTGCATTGAGAGAAAGAAAAGCAGCAGATATATGTTTTAACTCATATATGTATGAATTATGTTTTAGTTGAAGCTTTTAAGCAGGCAGCTTATATGTTCCCTCAAAGAATTCTTGGAGTGTCAATACAGAGCTACTTGGTATATGACAAGTTGCAGAGAAGTATATTTCTTTTTTATCTAACTCTTGAGGTAAAAGAGTTTTCTGTAGCAGATGTTGAAGACTTGCGTTGAGGTTTTATGTTTGGAAAAGGTTACCTCATATTCAGTATTTTCAGAAACTTCAGAAAATTCAGATTTGTTGATGTACAAGTCAGTTGAAGAATCTACTTTTTATGATTGTCTAGATTTTTGGATACATGTTTGTATTCAAAAAGGTGTTCCATCATATCCTATCACTTGATTAAGAAGTGGGGTTAGCCAAAAGAAAATCAAGCAGGTACTATCACATTTCACCCGGGTAAAATATGAAAGTTATGAAGTATCAACTTGCAGCTTTTGGAGTTCTCAAGGTGAGAAGTTTGTCCACTTATATTTCAAGTAGGAATTGCAGATTCCTAGAAGGATTTGTTTGAAGAAAAGTTTTACAACTTTTTGAGAAGCATGGACACTTGGAGACATTTAGGAAGTAAATCAAACATTCAGTCATGAAGGTTTGATGACAGCAGATTCTACACAAGAGAGATCATTGATCTTGAATGATCTTATATGATCTTGAGTATTTATGATTCAGTTGTCTATCCTTTGTTTATGAAGATTCTTAACATTGGAAGAAGTCAGTCAAAGATTCAGGTTCTATCAGATTTGTCTTGCAGAGAGATAGAAGAAGATACTTGTTATGTTACAGAAGGTTATGAATCCTAAAAAGCTTTCAGCAAGGTTTTATTATGTTAGGTTCAGCTAACCTTATTCTAGATTTTGGAAAGCTGAAGAATGACATGGAAAGCTATTGGCATGTGCACAATGCTAATAAAAAGGGTTTAGAGATTTTGTTTCAGATACAGGTATTGATCACTGAACATCAGATTTATGAAGGAAGACGTTCCACATTTCATAAAGTTTGATATATTTGAAGAATACTGGATACTAGTGTTAAGTCATCCAGGGGGGTGATGAAACATGAAGACTTATTTTCAAGCCATATGTAAAAGAATGCAGAGTCATACCTACAGGTATTCCTATTTCAGGTATTCCTATATTTCCTTTGTCAGGTTCTCTTTATGTCTCAGCTTTGAAAGAAGAAGGAACAAGAAGAATGTTTGGAGAAAGTTCCTATTAGGATGTTCCTGTTCAGGAGAAGGTTCCAGAGTTCTATTGAAGAGAAGCTTGATATTTCAGAAAGGTATATTTCAGACGTGCGCACATATATGTTTATACCAAGTTCTGAAGGAAAGAGGTATGAAGGATTTAAAGGATGAAGACATGATGACATCATAGATTTTTTTTTTTACTCATATTGAGTTGAGTACAGTCAGAGATGAACCAGCAGTGTTCATAATACACTACGTTGTGAGTTGACAGTCACAGGTTCCAGGATTCAGTTCTTGATTTTTAGTGTATTTACATGACACAGCAGAAGTACGTTGAGAAATCCTTTTGGAAGGTAAATGCAAATATGTGGATCCCAGTGTATGTTTTCAGGTTTTTGAAGATAGGAGATAGCAGGTTCAAAGATAGTTCATGCTATATTTTTTGTCAAGCAGTGATTGCTTGATGAGTACACTATTGGATATCTAGTTTGCATATTTTCTCAAGTATTATGGTTCATATTCAGCAAGTTCAGGTTTTTTGAAGGAAAGTCAAATTCAGTTTTGAAGGTCAGTTCTGAAGAGCGAGAGTACAAGCTTGAAGCTTGTGATAGTTTGCAGCTTATGAAGTTTGCAAATCCAGTGCAGATTGAACCAATATGACACTGCAGGGGGGATTGTTGGAAACAATGTTCAATTGGGTCAAATTTTTCTAAGCTAACATACCGTGTGTAGCTATGATATGACTCCTTCCTACAACAAAGCAACACGGGCGTCGTCGATCAGAGATAACAAGAAGTATAGTGTCTTTTAAGATTCCCTTGTATAGCAGAAGTCGACGAGCGCCATGGTTAAGGCATTGAACTTTCAACCTGCCCACGCGGGTTCAATTCCCCACTCCAACAGCTACGTGCGCGATCAAATAGTTTTAGCTTTTAAAGCAATGGACAGCGAACGCGGACAGCGCCTAATTCGTGAGCGAAAAGACGTCGACGGAGTTGCGTTTTCTTTGATTCCGATCAATTAACGATCGTTGTGCGTTTAGCTTTATTATGGCTTTTGGAGAAGCTTTTGGAGGACAATCAACACTATATAACAAGAGCTCATGCTCATTGTATTCATCCTTCACCTAGGATCAACACAAGCTTTCTAGAGCTTGGACCTCAGTAGAGGTGGTGTTTCTTCTAGCACATGGGGCAGCCATGGTGCTAACTTGAAGCATGTTGAGGAGCAGCTATGGAGTTCTTCTTGGTGATTCTTCTTGGAGAAGATGAAGGGTGTGCTCACACTCTACCTCATGGAGAGGAGGTTATCTCTTGTTCATGGCAAGAAGACTTGGTCATTAGCAGCTTGATGGTGAGGATCGGCCATCTACATGGTGTATTTGAAGATTATCTTCTACAGGAAGATATTAGGTTGAAGATTGTCTTCTACACAGAAGATGTCGGGCTACTTCAAAGACATTAGATGGTGATTAACATAAGATTCACATCTTATGTTAAGTATTCAGGTACATATTCTCTTTATGCACATAGGTACTACTTGAAGTTTATGGAGGCTATGGCGTTCATATCAGAAGGAGTCCTATTCGGCATAGGTACAAGAGAATTAGTACTTATATGTTTTATGCATATTTTTATGAGGTGTTTGAGAAGGTGTGTTCACATGAGTTTGAGGATTTCCGGCAACAATCTTGTTAGCATTCTATGCTAATTTATAAGTATGTGATCTTTTCACACACGTATCTGACTTAGGGTCTTCCATAGCCTAATTTTAGATGTAGGTTTGTTGACCATCAGTTTCACACTGATCCTTCCTCATTCAGTCACTCTCTTCTATAACCTATTAGGTCACACATCTCATGTATATTCAGATTACTGCCCACACATCTGAATATGTTTGTTACATTGTACATTCACTCATTCATCTATTTCTCATCACATAGAATGGTTGAGAATTTTGCTCCCACATTGTACATTGAACATTGGTATATATGATACTATGAGTAAGCGATGGCTTACGTAACACCTTACACATGACGTCTATTCTTTCTCTATCTTTGTCTCATCATCTGTATGATTAAGTTGTGGTATGTTCATGTTTTGTCAATATGGAAGATTGCTAGAATTAATGTTGTACATGAATGGAACTATGGAACCATGGACCTGTGACATGAGCCTAAGGGCCTACCTCACTTCCAACATTATCTTGGTCTTTTGAGCTACTATCTTGGCATCCATTTTGTATCCGTTGAGGGGGGAATTGTTATGCATCAAGCAAAGTATGTTGAAAAACTACTTCAGTGTTTTGACTTTGAGGATTGCAAGCCAGTTTCCACACCAGTTGAGATAGGATTTAGAATCTCAGTTGAGGATTCCAGTGATGCATTTGACACTTCTCTTTATCAACAAGTTGTGAGATGTCTTATATATGCATGCAACACAAGGCCAGATATACAATATGCAGTTTCCAGTTGAGTCGATTCATGCATAGCCCTGGCACTAAGCATTGGCAAGTAGTGAAATGTGTGTTTAGATATCTCAAAGGAACTTTGAGATTAGGTCTCTTATATGGAAGAGATATCCAGCCATGCTTGCATGCTTTTACAAATAGTGATTGGGTTGGTTGTTATGATACTCGCGTGTCCACTAGTGGTAATTTCTTTTTCCTTAGAGACTCATGCATATCTTGGTTGAGTAAGAAGCAACCTACGGTGGTGACATCAAGTTGTGAAGCTGAGTGCAAGGTAGTTTTCACAGCTATAGTGGAGTGTATATGATTGAGATGGAGATTGATGTTGTTACACATATTCTCATAGATAGCCAAAGTGCATTGGATGTTGCACGAAACCCAGTGTTTCATGCATGGACCAAACATATTGAGGTGCATTATCACTATGTGAGAGAGCGCCTTCATGCAGGAGATATTGATTTGGTATATGTGCCTACACAAGATAATGTGGCAGAGATATTCACCAAAGCTCTTCCATGGGAAAAGTTTGAAGCTTTTTGCAAAGCTTTAGGCTTACTACCTTGTGGGGGCTGATCTTTTACTCTCGGTATGTGTTCACATCATTCACTCTAGGGGGGCTTTGATGTGAACCTTTTCCCTATACATGGGCACTTTTACTCTAGTGCTAGCTAGAGGTTTTTTCCCCATGTTACCACATACTTGATGCTCTCATATGTGGTGGTACTTTGTACTTAGGAATATTATTCAGCTCTTACTTCCGTTCAGTTCATTGCCAATAGAGAGAGCTATTCCAACCATCCGTGTTCTACGTGTGTCTTGTTGCATTTGTGCTCCTTGTGTGTGCTTCTTGTGTGTCTCTTGCACTTCTACACACACCCAACAATGACTTTGATAAATTCATAAAGCAAAAGGGCATCAAGAGGCAAATCACTTGACCTCATACTCCATTCCAGAATGGAGTAGGTGAAAGAAAGATTTCAAGCATCATGGAAATGATACACCCTATGCTTCACAACAAAGCATTACCATTCAATTTTTGGGTCAAAGTTGTACACACTATAGTGCACATCATCAATAGATGCTTCACAAGTGCACTATTGTAGAGGAGAGGATCTATGAGAAGTTTGAGGTGGAAGGATCTCCTAGTAGAAATTGGGTCCTTGCATGCAGTAAATGGTTTTTTCTTTTCGAGAAGCGTATTCCCAAAATTGTGTGATGCATACAAAACAAGGAGTATGGAAGAAAGATAGATGTCACAAAATGGTCGCAACTTCAGTAATTGGTAATTGGTAGTCATGTTGAGTTTGGCTTTGTGTTGCTCGTACTGCTGAAGGAGAATGGAGTAGAATGATGGCCATTCTCATCAGTACTGTAAGGATACTCAGCTTGCTATCACGAGAATATCAAATCTTGTCAAGAATCACCTCCAAGAAACATGATACTTATTGAAGAGTTCAACTGATTTAAATATCATAGCCTCGGAGATTGTGGTTCAATTGTTTCTCCATTGTAGAAACTAAAATCTATACATGCATTAGTTACAGAACCCTCAACCATCATCAGAAGGAAACTCACTCACTATCCAAGTACCTAGAGGATTTTCTCAATGTTTATTTGGTGTCCTCCTCCCCTCCACATCCCACATCCCTCTCTCTCTCTCTACCTCTCCTCGTCGTCTCCACATCCCTGACCTTGTAGCCCTCCTTCCATGCGAGTCCATAGCCATCCCTCATTTTTCCTTTCTCTCTCTCTCTCTCTCTCCCTCTACCTCTCCTTCTCTCTCTCCCTCTTTCTCTCTCTCTCTCTCTCTCTCTCTCTCTCTCTCTCTCTCTCTGTCTCTCTCCCTCTCTCTCTCTCTCCCCAAATCCTTGCAACCCACTATGCACAGCATCCCGTAGCTCTCTCTCTCTCTCTCTCGCTCTCTCTCTCTCTCTCTCTCTCTCTCTCTCTCTCTCTCTCTCCCCCCACCCTCGCAAACCCCCCCACCTTGTAGCCTGCCACACAGCCCCCTCGCAGTGCTCTCTCTCTCTCTCTTTCTCTCTCTCTCTCTCCCCCTCTCTCTCTCTCTCTCCCTCTCTCTTTATCTCTATCTCTCTCTATCTCCATCTCTATTTATCTCTCTCTCTCTCCCTCTCCCTCTCTCCCCCCCCCCCTCTCTCTCTCTCTCTCTCTCTCTCCCCTTGTTGCACCTCCACCTCTCCACATGCTGCCATCTCCACAACCTGCAACACCCTTGTTCCCTGTAGCCACCCCAGCACCTCCCCTAACAAAGATCTTCTTAGCAAGATTCTCGAGATAGTAGAAATGCAAGAGGAGCCGGATGGTCGCAAGAAAGCAATAGAGAAGACAAGTCAAAGAAGTAGAATAGCAAGCATGATCCGGTATGTGTAGGGTGCAATAAAGTCCAGGAAGAAATTTTCAAACTCAATAGAAATCCTGCCTCTTCAAACCTGTTCATTATTGCCTCCACTGCAATGAATCATAACCACGGATGCAATGTATAATACTCTATGGGATATCTCTCGTTTGGAAGGGACTTTAGAGGCTTTTGGATGCAATATAAATGAATTTATGAGGTTTATCAATGAGGGGGACATCGTGCATCTGCTCTGGAACAGGAGGAATAGGCCTCCCACACATCCCCAATGTCAAGGAGTATCTGTGTACATGATGGAGTAGATTCCCAAAGTACTTGTATTGGACAGTTCAAGTCATCTAAAACAATTGAGGGTGTAGTGCATGGAAGCTTATTTGCTCCAACCTCACCAGCAAATAATTTGCAAAGCAAGAGCAGCTTGAGATTACAATGCACAATTAAGCAAAACAGAAAGAGGATTATGCTCGTCAATAATGATGACACACATAGTGGTGGAACAAATGAGGGAATCAGATATGTGAAAGAGAATGTTGACGGAGGTGTAGCATTCATTGTACAGATAGATATACATGCTAATCAAATGAGTGTCTTGTCTCGAGCTCTTTCACATGTTGTTTGTGAAATTGCCACACAAGGGACACTAGTGAGTTTGAATTGCATGATTAGAGTCGAGATAATAGTCATTTTTGGCATTGTGATATTCTCTGTGGGTAAAGCTACCTGAGAAGGCAAAGGACGATGTGGCGGTTATAGAATCGCTAGCAAAAAGAAGCACAGTGTTATGGTGATCCCTGAAGTGCTACTGCTCTAAAGTTTAACTATTCACATCATTCAAAACCACATGCATATGATATAGAGGTTTTGTTTTGAGAAGTGATGGTTCACAATTCCATTTGCTACAAGTGCAAAATACCTTTTAACATGCATCCAATCAATATAGGTGATGGCATTGACATGAACAGTGGCTCAAAGTATAGGTTATTAGCAGTACAAGTTGGTTATTAGCAGTACAGGTTGGATGAGTGGTTTGGATACAGCCCAGTGGTGTGAATTTTTGGTATTTCTCTTCGAGAAGGGTCTTCATCCTTGCAGTACTCTTTGTGTGATTAGTACTTCTTGTATTGATTCTTTCTAGTTTCTAGAATGACTAGGACACTTGGCGCACATGCAGTTACATGGTCGACACATGGATGGTTAGTATCCACCTGCCCAAGTAGGCAGTCCCCTAGAGAGAGCTATATATAGAGGCATTTGGTTGGGAGGAGAGTCATCTCTCTAGCATGTGGTGGTCGTTATCTTGCATTGGTAAAGAAAAAGATTTCAAGATGAATGATTGGATTGGAAAGCAAAAGATTCCAAGATGAATCATTGGCTTAGTATTACTTGATTCCTTGACAGGAATCTAAAGTAGTTCCCAAACCTTTGGTATGGGTACTTAAGTCCAAATAGTGATATAACCTAAAGGTATATCATGGATTCTTAGCATTGGAATCTAAGAGGCATCAGGTATGCTTGGACTGAAGTTCCGGAAAAGATCTCTAAAAATCCTACAGGTAAGCAAAGAAGCTTTAGATAGTACAAGAGATCTTAAAGATAAAGACTAAGTCTTTATTTTAGTCGCAAGATCAACTAGACTTGATCAAAGCTTGGCCATGATTGTCCAAGAATGTGCGGTTGGAACTACTCTATAGATTGTCCAAGTATTGGCAATAAAATTCCTTTTGGGAATTATTCACTCAAGTTCTATTTATCCAATGGAAAATTATGAAAAGAGTAAGCTCTTCCAAGTCTGAACAGAGTGAAGGAATTCCAAGAATGAAGTCTGCAACCGGTAAGATGGTACTTAAGTCTATGGAAGGTAAAATATAAAGTTTACCTATCCTTAAAAGGATTTTGGTACAAATCCAGAAAGCATGAGCGGATGCTTAAACTTAAGCAGTAGAGAGATTCCTATAAAGTCCTGGCCAGGATAGGTACCTAAAGCATCAATAAGAAAGGAATCTAAAGACAAGGAGTCAAAAGCTCTTGTCACTACAAATTGGTCAAGAATCAATCAATTGAACTTGAATCTGTGAAAATTCAAGTACTTGGAATTCTATTTGGTTTTCATTTGACAACCCTAGCAAAGAAGGATGGATGTTTTATCAAAAGGTTTTCAAGTTCCCAAAAGAAAGCACAAGATCGTGAAACGATCATGTGAAGGGATCAAAATCTAGAAAATATAGTTAGAGATAATGCTTTATAAATCAAAATTCTCGTAAAGAATTGAAGCAAGAAGGTACTCTATCAAGAGATGTTTTGACTTTAAGATAAGTATCACCCATACATTAATGTGAATATAAAATAGGGTGGTATGGGACACCGTATTTTATACTCAGATTGATGTAGGAAAGATGATATGGGACATTGGACTCTGGGATGATAATTATCTTTTAGTCCTGATTTGGATCTTGAAGTTAGGTTTGATCCTCAAGAGAATTAAGACTTCAAAGAAGGAGTTTAATTCAAGAAGGATAAAAGTAGTATCTCAAGATATTTCAAGATACTTCAAGATCAAGGAAGTAGAAGATATGAAGTAAGTAACTTCCAAGATCTTCTTGAAACACTTCAAGATAAAGTGTTGTTGATTCGGAAATATTTTATAAATTTCTGAAGAAGTCGGACTTTGACTTTGAGTTGATCTTTTCAACTAAGGATTTGACTGACTAAGTTAAGCACCAAGTTCCTAGTGTAACTTAGAAAATTCAATCCTTTGACTCAAAGAAATGCACAAGAATTGCATTCCTAGTAAGGAGTCATAAAAATTGAATACAGGCATAAACTTAGTCTCAAGTGAAGCATTATCTGAGTAAAACCTCATCAATAGAACTTCAATGGGTCGACACACTGGTGTTAGAAACCACACTAGTATATGGTGGTTGGATGATGTTTTAGATTTGCTCAGATCTTTTTGAGAATCCAACTTATTTCTCTTAAAGATGGAAAAAATGCTTCAATATCCTGTTGAAACAGATCTTTGAGAAGTTAAAGTCTTAAGTCATCTAGACTTTGACTCATAGCAAGTTTACGTATCTTTGAAGTTTGAATTGGTTGAACGGAGTTTTAGTTCTTTCTTTCCGCTTTCTAAATCTTTTGGATTTGACTCAGATATGCTATCTAATTCTTTTCATAAAAGTCAAGGGTTAGCCAGATAGAACCAGGTAACTAAATGGATGTTCTGTACAAGAACCTTTTCAAACATCGAAAGATGACAAGTTCAAGATTAACTTATTCATTTGAGTTTGCTTCAAGTTATAGCATAAAAGATTTCCTAGAGTCCAATATACTCTAGAATAGAGAAGTTAGGAATTGCTCATTAGATTGACAGTTCCCAAGAACTTCTAATTCAAGTCTTTGAGAAAAGTGTCCTAAGTTGGACAATTTTCATTTTGAATTTGAATTGGTCAAGTTATAGTACGGTTGACTTAGAAGTAAATGGAAAACTTTCTCTTGCAGTTTACATAGGATTTTTAAACTCATTAGGATAAAGCAGTGTTTAGTCGGGTGAAAAAATCAAGTAATTGTCAGATAAGAGTAAACCATTGAACAAATATCCAAGTTACATGTTTGGGACAACCAAACTTTAAGTGCTCTAGATCAAATTCAAGTGAATCGAGAGTTCTCAAAGTCTTACAAGGGATAAGAATCCCGCCTTCATTACTAAGTCCATGCACTAGTCATGCCCAGAAATGGACTAGTAATTTGAATCCATCCAGTTCACTTGTTTGTGCCTAGATTGCACATCGAGAAACTATGAATTGGCGAGGGATGTTTTTAGATCCACCCTTATTATTCATCCACTACTTTGTACTTTGACCAGTTTATCAAAGTGCAAAGCGAGAGAGTGTTTTGAATCATTTGGACACGGATGCCACCACAGAGATGAGACATGCTCTTCCAGTTTTAGAACATGACCATGTTCTTCCAGTTTTAGAACATGAGGCTCGGGGGTTGCCTACAGTATGTATATAGCTCTATTTTCGAGGATGAAAATAATTTCCAAGGGGGGAAGAATGTAATAAAGTAAGTCTATGATCTAAGGGTCCGGCCGGTTCAGACGGATCTGAAATCGAACACCGTTTGTTCATCATTGTGTATGACCAAAGATCTTGGGTTTAGACTTACTAGGATGTCTTGTGCTCTTGTGAACAAGTGATCCACTTAGCTTGGTGGTTAAGTCTCAAGGATGTGAAGGAGGAGGTCTTGGGTTCAATCCCCATGGGGGACATGGGAAGAGTATTTTTCCCAAAGAGATCTAGAGCCTTCTAGAAGCATCCACTTGAGTTAACTCGAGTTGACTGGGACACTTAGCGCACATGCAGTTACATGGTCAACACATGGATGGTTAGTATCCACCTGCCCAAGTAGGCAGTCCCCTGGAGAGAGCTATATATAGAGGCATTTGGTTGGGAGGAGAGTCATCTCTCTAGCATGTGGTGGTCGTTATCTTGCAGGAACCACTGGTGAAAGTGCGTTTCTCTTAGTATATGGTAAAGAGGCATTAGCACCCTATGAATTTATTATCCAAAAAGAAATTTGAGCTAGAACCATGGGAATTGAACCTCCCGTTAGCACCCACCCCATAGCTCTCTCTCTCTCTCTCGCCACAAACCCCCCACCTCATAGCCTGCCATGCACCCTACCCCGTAGATCTCTCTCTCTCTCTCTCTCTCTCTCTCTCTCTCTCTCTCTCTCTCTCTCTCGCTCTCTCCCCCTCCCCTGCAAACCCTCCCACCCTGCTGCCTGCCACATAGCCCCTCCGTAACTCTCTCTCTCTCTCTCTCTCTCTCTCTCTCTCTCTCTCTCCCCTTCTCTCTCCATCTCTACAACCCGCAACACCTCCGTTCCCCATAGCCACCCTAGCACCTCCCCCAAAAGAGATCTTCTTAGCAAGATTCTCAAGATAGTAGAAATGGAAGAGAAGCCAGATGGTCGTAAGAAAGCACTACAGAAAGACAAGTCAAAGAAGCAGAATAGGAAGCGTGATCCAGTCCATTGCAGGGTGCAAGAAAGTCGAGGAAGAAATTTTTGAGCTCAATCGTAATCGTGCCTCTTCAAACTCATTCATTATTTCCTCCGCTACAACCAATCATAACCATGGATGCAATGTATAATACTCCATGGGATATCTTAAGTTTGGAAGGGACTTCAAAGGCTTTAGAATGTGATATAAATGAATTTATGAGGCTTAACGATGGAGGGGGATGTCGCACATCCGACTCTGGAATAAGAGGAATTGCCTTCACACACATCGACAACATCAAGGAGTATTTGCATACAAGATGGAGCACATTCCCAAAGTACTTGTATTGGACACTTCAAGTTTTCTAACATAGTTGAGGGTGCAGTCCATGGAAGCTTATTTGCTCCAATCTCGCGGGCAGATAATTTGCAAAGCAAGAGCAACTTGAGATTACAGTGCACAATTAAGCGGAAAAGCAGTCAGATTAGTGAGTTATGATTGCATGATTAGAGTGGAGATAATAGTCCTTTTTTGGCATTGTGATATTGTTTGTGGGTAAAGCTACCTTAGAAGGTGAAGACGATGTGGGAGTTGTAGAATGGCTAGCAAAAAGAAGCATAGATTCATGGTGATCCCTGGTAGTGCTAGTGCTCTGAGTTTAACTATTCACATCATTCAAAACCACATGGATATGATATAGAGGTTTTATTTTGAGAAGTGATGGTTCCCAACTCCATTTGGTACAAGTGAGGAATACCTTTCAAATATGCATCCGGTCAATGTAGATTATGACATTGACATGAATAGTGGCTCAAAGTACACCCCATCACAGTCTTGACTTGACATGAGAGTTATAAAGGACCTGTTGAGTTCATATCTAGAAATGCAATGCAATCCATTGGATGAAGTTGAGAGAATGATGGGTGAAACATGTTTGTCAATATATGCCAGAGTAAGACTTAGTGCAAGGAAAACCATCGCCAAGCCCTGGTAGTGTTAGAAGCTAATTTGAGAGCCGATTTAAAGTTGGCTGCCAAAGCCATAATTAGGCCACACCATTTTTGGCAACTGCTTTGGCACGTATGCAGTGAACGTTGGGATTTGGCAAGGCCACTCTTGGCCTCTTTGGAGTCTATATAAGAAGATGATGGGCACTCATTGGGCATCATCATCATTACAAAGCATTTACCCTAATGTTATTCTCTTGCTAGTTGGGGCTATCCCTTGACCACTGTTTTGCATCCTATTGCTACGAGCACACTGTTGTCGAGGTCACTCTATGGTGATTATACAGAGCTTGGGCCTCCCAGTGGAGTTGGCTATTAACAGTACAAGTTGACTAAGTTGTTTGGATACAATCACTTGGTGTGAATTTATGCCCATCTTCTACGTATAATTTGGAGAACCAAAGGTGTTAATACCACTTGTTTGCCCAAAGGAGTTACCAACAACAGTCATGACCAAATCCATCTCAAAGTTATGGATGTGTACCCATTTTTCAAGGCATCATGGAGTACCATGACCCCCTCTCGGGGAGGTATGGCAAATGAAGAAATAGCCAAGACTATTGGGCAATATGACCGCTCATAAAGATCAACAAAACACTTACATAGAATGTAGGTCCACATGCAAGGCAAGGACGGACCTCCCTTGCATTGGAGAGCAAATGCTAGTCAACAATGTCTCACACATGGTTTTTGGGAGTTATTCAACCCTTCTTATAGCGAGGATTGCATTCAGACCACTAGCATATGAGGTGTTGTATTAATGGAGAATGTTAGATATGTGCAAGGGGCAAGTCCCCACCTACACAAGCCCATAGAATGCCAAAGCACAAGGGAACAAAGGAGACCTCCGAGAGAGAATAGGTCATCGTAAACCTATACTCAAAGTACAATGAAAGGAATATTTTCTTAATGGGTTTCTTACAACAGCTGATATCACCAATACTAGTGCATCTATCAACAACATCATTCATAGAGTCAAATGGTCATTTTTTATTGGCAGATGAGGTCTACAGAGTTGAGTTGCTACTCATCATCTGACCTGGGCCTTATTATCATTTGGTGTTTGTTTACAATGTCGCTTTTTTTAGTAAAATGTCCAAGCCCACGTAACCAAGTGGTTTGATGCCCGGAGTCTTAAGGAGGAAGTCCTAAGTTCAAATCTTGCTTGGAGATGTATCTATGAGTTTCTCACATATGAGTGCCTCTACTTTAGGAGTTTGGGTGTGTGAGTGTGTTTTCGATTCATTATACTCTCAAAAAAGAAAATGCAAGAAACATTTTACATAAAAAATAATCTCTCACGGCACGTGAACTCACCCTTAGGGTTAGGTGCCAATGGCCCTCATACAAGGCATCAAATATTATAGAATTGTACCAGAGTCCAAAATTCCCGGAGCATCATACGAGGTGCTAATGCTATAAATAGCAAGACCCATCTCTTTTCTTATCGTTTTGGAGCCGTTCATAGCTCGGGATGGAGTCCAGACGCTTGACTCTGGAGTACGCAGGGCTTGGACTGAACGGCTTGTCGAGAATCACCATATCAAGGGTTTTGGCGGATGGCTTGATGGGTCCGTTCTCACATCATCAATTCGGCTGGGAATCACCCCTTCGGGAGTGACGACGGCTACTCCCTTCTTCCGCACGCATATATCACCGCATGGCAGTCATGGCACCATCATCTTCGCAGTCTAATGTAGAGCGGCACATCTCCATGATCTCCTCTCTCACAGTCTAACTATCACAAGAATCGGGATTCGGGATTCAGGATCCAAAACATGATGAATTGCTCCTTTGTTTCTTCTTCGTTTCCAACGCGTCCTTTCCTCTCACCTACGCATGGTTAACCCAACCTCACGTCTCTCAGGCAAGGCCTGAAAAACGTTTGTCCCTCTCGCCTGTGCCTGCACGTGAGTACTCTCGGACAAATGAGAGGTATTTAGCCGTCGACTCGTGATGTCCCTATGGAGGTCGCCGACTCGCCGGCTACTGACGCTCCGGGAGTCCCACTTTATGGCCCACACATCCATGGTGTCCTTGAAACGGGCCGACCGCCTCACTGCCACCTTGCAGTGTGAGAAAGGTGCTTATCGGTACTTCCTCCCTCGCCTTCTAGCTCCTCTGTGGTTCCACCTCTTTGTTCTTTCATCTATGGACTCTCGAACATGTTCTCTTCTATTCAAGGTCCAGGTAGAATCATTCCGGCTTTGATCAGAAGTCCCCACATTCGTTGAGATTCTGAGAAAAGTGCAGACGCTCTCATGTCATCTTCTCCTGCGTTCATTCTCTGAATACCAAGCCAGAGCAAAGTCTCCGCTCTCATGGGCAGCTCTACTCTACTTCGGCGTGACTGTGAAAACGCGTGTTCGCGTCCCCTTGAGGCAGAAGAGTTCAACTTCTGTGCTTTCCAAGGGTCTCATGGAAACTTTGATGCCTTCAACTTCAGCGTAGGTGGGGACGTAAGGACCGATGCTTATGCAGACGTATCCGGAGCTACGTCTGTATCTGCGGGAATACAAGCTTTTTTTCAACTTAGTGATATCTCCAAGGCTACCCATAGTGCAAAGTATGGGGCATCTGACGATTACGAACAGATGTTTCGTGTCGAGGGAGATGATCTGGACCAAGGATGGACAAGTCCGCGTATCTCCTTCTCCCAGGATCTTGCATTTGAAGAACTCAAGAAGTCTGAAAGCAGCGGAGTTGCTTCTCCGGATAAGAGGAGATGGCAAGGCGGAGCAGATGAGGAGGACCTCCATTCTTCTGAGTTTGAATTCCTAAGCAGTGGAGGGGTTGCTTACAATGGTTTTCCACATCGAAAAGATGATCCGATGATGTCTGCTGAAGAACTATTTTCAGACGGCAAGATACTACCCATGAATGCACAGGAAATGATCCAGTCTAGCAACGATAACCTCAAGTTAACCAGAAGTGGCCTTACAGATTCTCATTCCACAGAAGGGATATCTGAACCAAGGTACGGTGAAGTAACTGAATGCAGCAGCAAGTTTAGCAGCTCTGATGCTGATCGATCTGATCCTTGCATTAATCTGAAGCAGAAGGATGTCGTCACCAGCATCGATATTCCAAGACCGAAGCCACCTTCTTCGTGTGAAGTTGCACATCCTCTAGATGTAGGTGCTGATATCTCACCTTCTTCTTCTCCTCCCCGATCATCAAATTCACCGGCGAATGAGCTCAATGACGTTACATCAATGTCTTGTGCTCCTCATAGGGCTAATTCCAAATATTCTTTTAAAATTAAGGAACTCTTCAAGCACAAGAGATCGAACAGTTCCATTAACCCTCACCTCACCAGGGACAATAGCAGCGCAGCAACACCAACATGCAGGATCCCGATTGCCTCTAGATCGTTTTGGCCATTTTTAAGAAGTAATTCAGCTGGTGAATCGAAGACCACCACGCCACCAGTACCTACTCTTCCGCCAAGGAGTAACTCTGCGGGCGATGGAAACACATCTAGAACCACACAGAAGCCTGATCAGGGCGCGTTACTCAATGTAGACAAGGACGCAGGCATCTTGGATAGTAATGGTAAATGCAGATTTTTCCGGTTCTTTCCAACATTCATCTATAATTGCATCATCCATTAACTTAAATTCTCTTTACTTGGTATTTAGAATATGGGTGGTCCTTTTGAAATTGTCCGACCCCTTCGCAGTTTTTCTGGCAAGGAATGCAAGTTAGCTCATGCAGACAGGCAGAATTTGACGATGGTTTATCAATTTGTGTAATAGGACTTTCAATGTGCTTGTGTAATTAATACACTCATAATTGAAGTCTGCATGAAGGGACGCTTCTGTTAATTACCATGCCAAAAGTGGTTTGAGGGAAGTTGTACTGCAAGTGGGACTCACTGGCAAAATATGTACAAAACTTCTCGAACTCGGAAGGACAAACCATCCATGTTTTTTATATTCTCGGTATGCATTTTCACGATGAAGTGTTGAGGTGTCCAGAAAAACAAGGTTGAAGGGCGAGAGTTGAATTAGCATGAAAACGAGGCTGAATGCCGTGAGCTTTGTTCAACTTGTTATTTAATGCAATTAACTTTTGACGAAATGTGTGTGTGTGTGTGTGAGAGAGAGAGAGAGAGAAAGAATGATGTGCTCTGACAGTGGAGAGAATCAACATGATATGTAGTGTTCATCGGGTACGTTGTGTACTTTTTTCCAACATGATTAGCTGTGACCCTACTTATTATGGTACTTATGACAGTCTTACCTTATGATGACGATCATCTGCAGATATGATCTGTAGAATCAAGATTCTGTTTCTGATTTGTTCATTCAATTCTTCTTCATACATGTGGATGCCACAAAATATTAAACATATGTTCATGGTCGGCTTCATCTACCATTTGGTGTAAAAGCACAGCTTTCAGTGGAGAATGTACGCTGCTAAAACAAAGTAACATGAATTTCTGTGTATTATGTCTCGAGACAGATTAATGTCTGTTGGAAATCCTGGTGTCCGATTTCCTAGAATTTAAGGGAAGAAGGCATGAAGTTCATTGTTCTGTATGCCTGATGGGCTGCCTCTTTTGTGACTTTGAGCAGGAAGATGTGTTATGTGTATGCTTTGATCATAAGTATTGATGGGCTGCCTCTTTTGTGACTTTGAGCAGGAAGATGTGTTATGTGTATGCTTGATCATAAGTATTGAGGTTACAAACATACTTTCTAATTGTTTATTGTGATACGTACTATTGCAGCTAGGGACAATGTGGAACCAGCAACAGAGATCTTGCCCATCACACAGGCCCAGGCAGATGCTGATTTGCCCAGTAATTGTGCAGCTATGGAGAGCACGAGTGGGTGTGCCGAGCATCTGAAGCAGGTGAGTGATGAAGAAGAGGAATCTGCATTGAGCATCAATTCGAGGAGGATCCACTTGAGCAAGGGCAAGGGTAGGCTTTCTGGGAGTCCAGGGAGATCTGCACGTAGAAGGTACATCTATACTGCATCGAACTTTCTGAGGGGAAGCCCCGGCAGGCGTGGAGGGATGGGCTCCTTGGCAAAGGTAAACGCGAGCAGGATCATGCTGAGGAACCTGGAGAGGTGTAGTGCAGAACGCAGGCTTTTCCGTGAGAGCTCAGCGAGACGCGCCATTTCCTACCCGGTCAGTGTGAGGGTCTCTCCAGTTCTCAACGTGGCTGTATACAGAGGAGGGAAAGTGCCATCTGCAGGTATTTTTGGCCTGAGAGGCTTCTTCTCCTCCAACAAGAAGCAGCAGCAGCCGCAACAGCAGCAACAACAACAGCTCAACAACTGGAGATCAGATGCCTGATGTTTGTCATCCCTCCCTCATATTTTTTCATTTCCCACTTGTTATACATGGTCTCTTGCCTGTCGCACTTTCATTGATCGTCTCATGTATAGAGAAACCCGCAGGTACATCCACCTCTTTCATGACCTTGTCAGCATCATCAATAAGCATCATCTCTCATTTAATCAGATCACAATGTCTTTTGATTAGCACGCCGACTTAACCTTCTTCCCATCCCTACAGTCTAAACCTTCAGATCGCATGTCTGAAGGGTGACATTCTTAGATCACACGTACAGAGTTCCATAGCGTCATTCCAGTTTCAATCGACAATTTCAAGTATATACTAAACA
Organism: Ceratopteris richardii; assembly: GCA_020310875.1. Classification (NCBI taxonomy): domain Eukaryota; kingdom Viridiplantae; phylum Streptophyta; class Polypodiopsida; order Polypodiales; family Pteridaceae; genus Ceratopteris; species Ceratopteris richardii. The sequence continues at coordinate 109,312,777 of CM035436.1, read as the reverse complement.
TTTCAATCAGTGCTCGGTTTTATGTTTCGTCGGTCCACATGTAAACAAAGGTAGACGACTATGATTCCACCTCCCCACAGCGTGTACAAGTGTGCTCTCTACTGTGTCTTACTCATATGAATTCCATGTATAGGTGATTCCGTGTATAAACATCTGTTCCATGTGTTTATGAATAGCAGTTTTAACTTTCTGCACCACAAGTCAGTTGAGAAAGCCTACCGTCTTTTCCTTGCCCTCAAGACACACAGATTTTCCTCTCTTGTGGGACGTGCGTCTTTGGATTCCAATCCTCTCCCTGAGTCTTATTCTTTGAGCTGATCTTAACACATGCCATGCCGATTAGTACTTTCATTTGCTGCCATGATTTAAATGCACATCCAATTAAAGTGAATGTTAAACAAAGTGAGTAAATAGGATTTGGCTGTGTTTCGGTCATTCTGGGCAGTGATTTGTGTTTTCATTCATTCGAAGGGCCTCTGCGCGCCGAAGGCCTGGTAGAGTATGCATTTTGCATCTCTCTCTCTCTCACACACACACACGCGCGCGCGCGCGCACGGAGGCGCGACTGGCGAGCCCTCGAACAGACACATTCATAACGTCGAGCGTTTTCTCCCTCGCTTTCTGAAGCTCGTGTTCTGAGTGAGATGGGCACTGGTACTAGCTTGTCCTTTATACTGTGATAGTATTCATCATTCCAAACTAAGTGATGGAAAGTCCCATCGCCGCCAATCACGCAGCATGCATTTTAAACTATTGCTTCCAGCTGAAGGAATACAGAAAGGGAACTAACTCTGTTGACAGTGACTTTCTTCATCACATAGTCTACGCCGTCCGTAAATTTTGCTACAAGTGCTCTATGTGTTGGTTGATCTCTCAAGCATCTGGAATGTTTGCCTTAATACGGTGATTAGTGCAATTAATGGTTGCAATGCTGATTTTTGTTTTTAATAAAATGGAGGTTTGACTGAGGCCTACTCAATTAACTTTGAAATTGCAACTGTACAAGGAAGGGCATAGTACCCATGGGACCCCCTTATCCCACAAGAACAGGGGTTTAGATGGCTGGGTTAAATGGCGGTCACAACTACCGCGGGGTTGGACAAACGGTGGCACATCAGCCACATTCTTCATCTTTCCAAGTTATACATGTCCCTTACATGTTGCCGGCAAGGGGTTGAACCTTCGTCCTCGCCTCAAGAGTTGAGAAGCCCAACCATCTTTCAATGTTGAATTAGATGCTAGATTCACAGGATAATTAAGTACTAATTTGAAGATTATCTATGTGTTGAATGATCTCTCCAGCATCTGGAATGTTTGCCTTGATATGGTGCTAAGTGCAATTAATGGCTGCAATGCTGAATTAGATGCCAGATTCACAGGATAATTAAGTACTAATTTGATGATAATTTAGTACTAATTCGAAGATAATTTAGTATTTGAAGATTAACAGGTATCCCTTTCAAATTTGAAGATTATCTCATGTTAAAGAGAAACTGTAGATTGCACAGCCCAAATCAACAAAAAACGAAAAGAAATTAGGCTTATCAACACGGATAGAATGAGAACGTTGTTTTGGAACATAATGGAAGAGATTGGAATCCTTCCTCAGATGCAGGGTAATGGCATAGAGAGAGGACATTTGTTTCTTATTTTTCCTTCTCCATAGGAAAGCATTCGTATAGCAAGTAGGGCACTACTAGATTACACCTTTCCAAAAAGGCACAACAGCTGTATTGTATTGAACTCAAAGTGGGGGTATAATGGTCTAGATTGAGATGGGAGCTGACATTCCAAGTCTTTGGCATACACTCAAAGAGAATGAAAAGTTATGTCATTATGGAAAAACGTTCATTATAGCATTTGAGCTAACTTGAAAGTAGGAATATTGAATATTGTAGCTTTGTGTTGTAGGCAATGTAAAAGAAAAGTCGAAACGTTCTAAGGTCTTTGGGCTTGATGAATTAACGCCTTTGGGCACCCATTGTTTTGTGGGCCTTTGGGCCTTGTGATTTCGTTTGAAACAACGAGTTTCCACATTGGGCCTTAGGGTCATCCCTTCCCAAGGTGAAGGCCTTCGGACTTTGTGATTTCGTCTAAAATGAGTTTCATTGGGCCTTAGGACCCTCCCTTCCCTAAGGTCTACCGTAGTAGTGCGCTTTAGGCTTTGTAATCTTGGCTATGCAAGGCATCGAAACCCCTCTTTTGCGGTATATGGTGGTTATCATGAGTATGAAGTCTGTTTTCACTTGTACTTTCACTTAATACAAAAAGTTGAAGAGCTTGATTATCTCTCTTCTATTAGTGCTTTCCAACAAGGCCTATCTTCACAAGGCCTTCGGGCCTTGTGATTTCATATGGAATGCGTTTCCACATTGGATCTTAGGGTCATCCCTTCCCCATTTTTACCCTAGTAGTTGGCCTTCAGGCTTTGCAATCTTCCCCATTTCTACCCTAGTAGTTGGCCTTTGGCAATCTTGGCCATGCAAGGCATCTAAACCCCTCTTTTGTGGGATATAGGGAATGCGTCTTCACTTGTACTTTCACTTTTGAAATACTCAATTGAGTACGAACACTCCTACGGTTGGGAAGAATCCTAGGCCTTACCTCCTTGGGTACTGTCATTCGTATTGTTATACGAGAGTTTGAGTAGCAGCCCCCCATTTGGGCACAATATTATGTAGTCTTATGTGTGTCTTCAAGAAAGCATATGACACTGTCACATCAAGCACTATTCCATAAAATTGAGGTGGTTGGCCTAATGGATAGAGCATTGAAAATTTTCCATTCTTTGTATGACTACTCAAAGGTTCGGGTTTGTGTGGAGGGACATCACTTTAGCAAGCTCGTGTCGGTGCCACAAGGTGTTCGCCAAGGATGCTCGAGATCTCTACGCCCTTCAATGTTTATATCAACGATATTCTAGGTGAAGGGGGTCACTCTTGGAGATGGAATATACTCCGTATTGGTCAACTTAAAGGTTTACTATTTACGGATGACCTCTTGTTTGCAGATAATCCAGTTGAGCTTCATAAATCTTTGGACCTGATTAGTGACTGAACGAAGTTGTGGGGCATGGAGTTTGGGGTGGAGAAGTGTATGGGTGTTGTGTTCTATAGTAGAGATGACGAGCTCGCACCACTGGAGGCGCATGGTTTTTTGCTCAATGGAGAGAAGATTTCAGTGGGGGAGAAGTGTACATATCTTGGTATGGAGGTTGACTTTAACTTCTCTATCAAAACGATAATCAAAAGTCAAGAAGAGCAGGGAAGGAAGAGCCTCTTTGCCTACCAACACTCGCTGTGTCATCGCTCCTACCCCCGTGGACGAGACTTGTAGTGCTTAAGAGTTTAGTTTTTCCCATTATTACATATGGCGAAGAGTTGATAGGAGGCCACCGATAGAATCTTTTTGGATCTCTCGAATGGTTGGTAGTGATTGAGATGTGAATGATATGTGGCAAAGGCGTGTGGTTGAACTGGTTACATCAGCCATGATGCACAAAGAATTTTATATCCCTCCATTGGCGGCTTACTTCGGGGGTATGAGAGGGTGCCTCTTTGGAAAATATTTGGATAGCTCAACTTTGCTAGGGGACCTCCTATGAAAATCCATGGGATCTCGATTCCAAAAGTGGACATGGATTTCTTGAACGAAGTTGTGGAAGGAAAGATATGTATTAGAGGCTAGGATGGGCATGCCAGATATGATGTTTAGGCAATGGGAACGAAGAAAGCATTCTGTTGGAGTGGGCCCCTATTTGAATTATAACTCAATAGAATCATGGAGATACTTGCATAGGCGTGCTTGTAGCGATCTGCTTAGCCCAGCTCTAAAGCGCATGCTAATGCTTGTTAGGAATGGGGGGCTATACTTGGTGGAGAGAATAGAAGGGAAAGGGAAGAGCAGATGTCTCCTTTGCATTGAGGTAGAGCAGAATGGATCCTTGTCGTACGTGATGGTGGAGTGTGTGGCAGTGGCAGCCCTTAGGGGGAGGTGGTGGAATTATCTTATTAGCGATGCAATTCAACATACGGACTTTGGCCTCTTATGTCCCTCGGATTTGACCCATATCCTCCATGGAGGGGAGGCTCACGGAGTTCGTTTGACCCAATGGATTAAACTGAGTCCACACTCTAGGGGGGAGTAGCTAAGTTTGTCTTGGTTGCTTCCTTCCTAGGTGACGTTGTACCTAAGTATATGAAAGTCTTTTTTGAGAACCAAGACCCATGACAGATCCTCCTTAGAGGAAAGGAAGCCATTCTCCCATCCGATCCTCTTTGGTTATGTGTCCCTTTGTTTGGTTTAGGGGAAATGATGATCGTCGGGGTGGTATTAGGTATAGTTGCACTTGCTACCAAAGAGATGGGAGACTTTGAACTGGTTTGCAGACTCCTCCGTTAAGCCAACGCTCTGTTGTGGGATATGTTGTTCCTTTTTTTGGAATAGATCGGGTAGGTAGTTTAGTAGGTCAGGAGGTCTGTGCCGTTGAAGTCTTGCATACTCAAGTCTCGTGTCTAGGGCATTGGGTATCTCACCGCACTGATCCTTCGCAATTAGTGGACCACAAATTTGTGTTGGAAGGTCATGTATAAGTCTTCTTCGGAAGATGGCGTGACAGATAAATTCTACCTTCTGAGCAGGTAAGCATCCCAGTCCCCCTTTCCCTGACTCAAAAAATCAAAACGTATGTGTGTCTTTTAGTTTAATAGACAATATAGAGTGGGTCCCATCCCAAGAAGAAGAGGCTTATTACTTTCTTTTAAATCTCTTGTCTAGAATGAAGATGAAGATCATACTGTGGAAGTGCCAAGAAAAAAATAGCTTCTCTAGTTTAATACTTCTCTTTCGATGAAGATCATACTTTGGAAGTACTAAGGAAAAAAAAACTTGTCGTTGTATTGGCATTTCAAATTAGGCTCCGTCCTAATGATGGACTTCCTCTTATGTGCAGGCCAAATAGAAATTGGGCTAGATATTCCCATGCCACTTCAATCTAACGCTTGCTTTGAATTTGAAGAAAGCTAGACTTCCGTAACACTTCCTTCAATATTTCTTTGAGAGGTTGATGATGGTTCCAAGGTCCTTGACATAGTTTTTTCTTTAAACAATATTTGTCCATTAATGGAGCCGTCAATGTTCAATTTCATGTAGTCGCTTGATCATTCTTCATTGATTCATTCAACTCACGATTTTTAAAACTCATTGATGTCTAAATATCGAGCCGAGTCTAGTGAATCTTTGCTTTTATGGCTTATCATTGACCAAGGAACATTGGGCCTAGTCTAGTGAGTATCCTAGAGTGGGTGATTATTCATGAAGGAATGTTGGTCAGTGCAAATATAAAAGAAGGTAAGATGGTAATCTCATGGTTTAAAGAAGTGGTAATAAGATAAATGCCAAGGGAAGCCCTCATTCAACTGATGGATCATCCGCATCTTACCAATAGTCTCAATACAACAGATGACATGAGTTTGTATATGGTAGGATTCTCATATTCTTATATACAATTTGATTTCTTTATATACCTTATTCCATCAAAGCTTGTGTCAAAACAAAGTGTGGCCTATGTTGCTCTAGCACAATGGTGAGAACCACGCTAAGAAGCTCCACCTCATTAATGTCAATCCGCGGAAGAGATAGGAGTGATATGAAGATCGTGAATGTGAGACGAAGTGAGAGTGAAGGTGAGAAGCATAGAGATGCACACACACATACACACACACTACGAAGAGACAAGCAAGACACAATGGAAGGTGAGAAATCAAGTCTATTACTCAAGAACACTCTTACAAGTTCAAAATAGCTCTAAGCTCTTCTCTACTCACACAAGCTAACCTCAAAAATGAGCTCTCTAGCTCTTTTTATAGTTTCTAGACTAGTTTTGATCGGTTTCACATATAGTGACCGGCATAGTTAAAAAATAGGTCCTAGATGCTATTTGAAAGGGTAAACGGTGTCTAAAAATAACCAAAATTGATACGCTCATTCTACCTAAGCTCCTCAAGCTCGAGGACTCCTCGGCTTGCACAAAATGGAGCAAGAAATTAAGAAAAGGGTTTTTCTATATTACATATATTACAAGTGATAAAAATCACTGTTGGAGGTTTTTGAAAAGTATTTTAAAACATAATTCTTTGAAAAAATTGATTCGATTGGCTCACTGCTCTGTCTTTACATGCTTTCGCATCTTCTGTGCCTCTGGCTACTACCAACACCCCCCTCCCTCTTGCTTCTGTCGTCCTCGACAGAACCTTGTTGTGTGGTCTGTCGGATGTAATTCTGGAGTAGTTCCTGAGCGAGGGTGTGTTCTGATATTCGTATGCCTCGGGCCAAATCTGCCTCGAGTTTCTCCCAATCAATTGGTTGCGGTTCATCAGGTGGTGGGAGTCGATAATGTGTGGAATATACCATCTGTTCACAGGCGAATAATTGCAAGAGGTGTGTAGGCCTGCTGATGAACACTTCTGAATGATATTCCCAGAATCCGGTTGTGAACATCTCTTCGAAAGTTTGCTTGTAGCACGCCGATAAATATTTAATTCTACAATGCTAGGCATAACACACCCGTAGCGATGGCGTTGTACTCATATCATATGCAAGATCTAGATTGCCATGCTCGAAGCCCGGGGTGTTTACATGAGGTGCCTTTACACGACGGAAGACTTTGAAAACCATTTGCATCATGTCAAAGATTTTGACAGTCATGTGCGCTGCTATATCGTCCATGTGTTTCAAGCGAGGGAGCGAGTGACGAATCGTGGCCATCATGTATCCCACTGTCGGTAGTTCTATGGGTGGCTTGAAATATGGGTAATTTAACCAATCCTGGCACTGCTTGTTGTTTTGTACTTTAATAGCAAATGCTGTCCAGGAGCGACAACGTGGCACTGGTCCCCAACATGGGTTGTATTTCAAATGTAGTGGTGCCTTTACCCAAGTACTCATCATCTCAGGATATTCTTGTAAAAGATCTTTACGCCACTCTGGTTGATAAATCTCGCCTTGCTGCGCATCCAGTGGCAAATCATCAGGCTCAAACTGAGTAGCGTGAGATGGTTTCTTGCCTGTTTCTTTCTCTATGGCCAACTGATACTCGGCCATTAGCATAAAATACGGTTTGTACTGTAGCTCATGCCCTGATATGTATCTGCGAGGGGCCAAGTGAGCGAAGTAGGGTGACTGTAAAATTCTTTTCTCAATCATTGCTTGCAGCTGCGCCTCTACTCGTGCTGAGTGGGTGGTTCCAAGCTCTTCAACTATCTTCATCCATGCGAGGGTTGGAAGCTCATAAGTCATCTGGCCTTCAGCCGTGACTCGTCCGCCTAGGATGGGTTGTGGTTCGTAGGCTTCTTCAAAGGTTTCCTCCACCGGAATGGTTACATTTTCTTCATCGGCTAGGAGCTCTGGTGGGGAATCTAGTCTTGGGGGTGCTTCATAGACTGCGATCGTGATTCGAGTTTTGATACCTGGGCCCGTAAGGCATTGAGTTCCTCTAAGATCTCAGGAGAAGGGTTCGCAGGAGCTGGTAATCCTTGTGTTGCTGGTGGTCCTTGTGTTGCAGGTGCTCTGAGCTGGAGTAGTTTATGATCTTCTTTCAGCTTCTGATATTCTTCGTTCATTCGATCGTATTCATCGAGCAATCTGATGTGATCATCGAGTAACATTTTCATTGATTCGGAGGGCACTGCCTTGAACCGGCTAGGACTTAATGGTTGGTGTTAAATGTTGAACGCTTCGTTCTAACTATTAGAATGACGTTTAACCGACTCTTGGGGGGGGTTCTTGGGAGTGGTAGGGGTCTGTTATACAGAGGCCTTGTACTTAGTTCCCAAAGGTACTGTTCACCCTCAGCACTGTGATAATGCTGAGAATTCTATCGAATTGCCGTACTTAGAATTTACCGTCACAGTCTTAGCTCAACCAAACATACCAAATGCACTAAGATGCCATATTGCATCTACGCATAAACTTATTGGAATCACCAGAAACAAGAGTATTCGATCAACTTCACAGAACGGGTTTCAACGATCAAACAACACCGTAACGCAGAGAATTTGAGAGTTCAACACACAGTACTGGAAACTCAGTACTGGAAACTCAGTACTCAACTTAGCAGATCCTTACTGCACTTAACTTTGCCACAGACAGACAGATTCCAATGTTTACAACAACATAGTGTAAATCCGAATATCAGAACACTAACACAGTTGCTCGGATTTCGCCAATTCTTGACAAAAATGTTCAAGAAGTCGTAATACACAGTGCGTGAGCTCAATCCAACAGAGATGCCTAAACAACTTACTCAGACAACAATAATGGAACTCGCAACCTCAACGGAGTTCACTAGGTAACAAATACAGATACACACAGTACCATTAGTCTACGTAGAAGATCGCCAAGATACTCTGAGTACTCCAATCATTACACAGTAATATTCAAACTGATAGTATAGTTATCTCCTGAACGTTATGAAATTTATACACAGAACCAAGATCGTCGGCAGACAACAAGAACGATAGACAAAACCAGATATGAACAAGAATGTAGAACACAGAGGTTATGCAAAAACGAACACTGCCTCAACACTCAGACAGACAACCAGACGAACAGTCTGGTGATAACACGACAATAGGCCAAAATCACATCGCCCTCCTGAGCACTTCTTTTCATTGCTTTATATAGAAAGTACAAATAGGTGCGTAACCACCTTTCGTGCGTGTTCTGCCAAGTTTTCCGTTACATCTGTCCAATCCGACGACCGACTAACATTGGTCTGGGTGATCGAGAGCAGCTTCTAAATTTTCTCTGTTCTGCTCTTGTAGCCGCTGGTTCTCTTCCTTTACTGCTGCTAGGTGTCTTCTGAGTAAGCCCATGTTTCGTGTAAGCGTCGCATTGCAAACTGTCTGGGCAATTAACAAATTGTCAAGATCAGCAGTGGTCTCTTTGGCTTTCTCTTCACTTTCTAGTTCCAGCTTGTGATAAGCCTCGCGTAGTTCTTGATATCGGGTGTTCAGTGAGGCATTCTCAATAGACAATGAGTTAAGCTTCGATTGTAGATCATTCGTTGTCTTTTGCATCGCTTGATAATTCGTTCCTAAAGATGTAAACTCATTGCGCACTTGAGTCATACATGTAAACATCTGTTGAAATGCCGCATCGATGGTGGGTGATAAGATTAGTGATGTGCTAAGTGCAGATGCAGTTGCAGTGTGAGTGGGTGTTGATGCAAGGGGTAAGGGAAATGGGGGTGGGAAAGTGGATGCTGTGGTGATTGTGGAAAATTTTGGTGTGCTTATGTATGGTTGTGCTGCGAATGAAGTGAGTGGTGGTGCGGTGGGTGGTGATATATCCATATCGCTGGATGTGGTGTCGAGTGCGGTGACTGTGAATAGTGGTGTGATCGTGGGTAAGTGTGTGGGTGTAAATACAGGATTTACAAAGGTTGAGGAGTAATTTACAGAGGGGTTGTCTTGGACGGCTTGGTGGAAAGGGGAAAGAGGGGTTACAGTGGGTTGGGGAGGTGAGACTGGGGAGAAGGTTAATGGAGGTGGGAATGGGAAAACGGGGTCTTGGAGGTGTGGGGAAGGATGGAAAAGATGGATGGAGAAATGGGTTGGATAGAAAGGTGGATGTGTTAGGGGGTAGACTAGGTTGAGTGGGTGCGGGAATTGTGGGATGAATGGGAGTAAGGACGACTTCTGCTACTCCACCGGAGAAGGAGGATGTTGTTATGGGAGAAGGAGGGTGTATGGGGGAGATTGGATGGATGGGAGGTGAAGGAGGAGCAGTTGGGGTGACAGGTACTTCGGTAACTGTGGAGGTATGTACAGTAGTAACACGGGGTGGGGAGTCGACGATAATGGTATCCTCTGCCAATGAGCTTTCAGGGACGAGACGTGCTTCCCTAGCCTGTTCTGAAGACTGACCGCCCGTGGGTACACGAATATATTCACGAGGTTTGGTTAATAAGCGGATTCTACGGGGGTCATACTGCGGTAGTGGTTTTCTCTGCAAATATCTTAAGGCTTTAGTGGGTCCAACTGATTAGACAAGCTCTCTGAAACCTCTGATGTATACTTCTTCAAACCCGCCCGAGACAAGCTCTTGTTCTATGAGGGTTTGGCTCTCTTCGTCAGTCAACTTCTTACGCGCCCAAACCTTTTCCATAGTACGGTATAACTTTTTGATGGCCAGTGTATAAGCTGCTGCTTCGAAGGTTTCCTCTTCATGTGTGCTTGTATCACCTTGGGTGTCCGTTTGTTGTTCTTGTTCGTTTGTTTGCACCTATTCCTGGGATTCATGAGTTCCCTGACTGGCTTCGTCATTGCCGTCGTCTTCATCTGTCTCTGTTCTTTCCTCTTCAGAGCTAGACACTATTTTTCCTTGTGGTTGATCTCGCGGTGTGGTAGGGTAGCTAGGCCTTTCATATTCCTGAGAGAAGATCTGGCCTTCTGAAAACTGAAATTCACTTGAAAATACGTCCTGCATCTCAAAATCAAATGTGGTGCCTGCTTGTTTTGTTTCTAAATGGGGTATCGGGAAAGAGAAAGCTTCCGCACCAATAGTGGTGGGAACTTCTGCTGTAGTGCTGGTAGGTCCTGGAACTGTGGCTGCTTGAGGAGCAACTGTGCTGGTAGTGCCCTCTGTTGTAATTGGTCTCGATAACCTTATGCGAATGGGTTGAACAGGGGCTTCCGTTGGAGACTATTCCGGAGAGGGTTGCGGGGATGGTGATTTTGGCACCTGAAGGCAAGGGATAGTTCCTCTGATTCGCTTTCCTTCCCTTCCTTTGCTGGGCTTCCTAGCTTTCTTTGTTGTTCCCTTGAAGGCTTTCAGCTCCTCACTTGTCAATGCTCGCTCAATCGGCAAGTCATATGCTAAGCACATATATACAATTCTAGTCAATGCGCAACATCCATTGATGACCTTCTTTCTTTCCCATCTATGTTGTGCTAAATACATCTGATCAATGATCCAGCTAGCTAGATCAACTGTCTGGGGTCCAATACAAGATAAATACAAACCAAACCATATTCGTTTGTGAGGCATTGTGAATCTGTCCTGAGCGGGGAAAGCAAAATGCTGCATACATATCCGCAGTGGCTTTGAAAGCTCAGGTGTGATCGTCGAAATCTCTTCCCACTTAGTGACGTCCCCACGTTTCATAGGGTCTGGAACTAACCTTTCTCGCTCTGTGGGCGTGTGGGTTCCATGAATCTTGATGGCAGCTCGAATCAAATCTTTAGAAAGATAAAATCTTTTATATGGTGGGTCGTTCACTAAGGATGGCAGTATGAAGGTGCCTGGCAGATCCTTGTTCTCCGAAGCTATCAAAGTAGTGATTAAGTAATAGCATCTCTAGAAGTCAGGTTTAGGCAAAGGGTCACTGAAATACTCTGTGAAGCCGACTCTTGCCCAAACATGTGTTAAGTCTTGTGTGTTCTGTAGCCCTTCGAACTCTCTTGAGAGAAACTGATATTTTCCCCATGTACGGTCATCAAAGGTCAAATTAGCCTCAAATATAAACTCAGCATCCGCCAATGGTCCTGCTAGCCCTTGAAACCAATGAGAATTGCAATGAATCTTCTCAGTATAGCCTCGAGGAGGATCGTCGATAGGCATGGGTCCTGGGAAACCTTGAAATTCTGGCGGTGGAGCCGTCGGATGGGACTCTGCGAGTAAAATACCGATAGGTGCTACAGGTGCGCTGGGGCCCGCTTTTGATGGTCCTTCTTCGGTTTGCATGATGATTGTCGTGCTAATGGAAAAGATCTGCTACAAAAGATTAGCACATTAGTATGGAAATTAATTATGATCCCATTAAGGTGAGACCGCAATCCCTTTCCATAGCCGATGTGTAACCCGTGTAGCCAAGTGTTGTGATGTGATTGATGCAATGATTTTTTGCAGAGCTAATGCAGGTCTCTAGACACCTACATTCTTCAAATGATACATACGTTTCTTGATGAGGTGTTATTACAGATGACTTTGGGTTATAGTGTGTGGATTTATACAGGGTTCAGTCGTGAATGCGTTATTACATGGTTGTAGATTAGTCGGGGTGGGAGTGATATTCGACAATGGATTAGGAGAAGACTTCTGGATATGTTTCGGTATCCACTTCCTAAGAGTTTGTGATCGGGTGATAGGTCTCTGCGGAAGGACAAAAGATAATATCGGATTTGGTGGTATGGAGGGTTGAAAAGATTTCTGAGGATTATATATTACAGGGCTTGAGGGTTGAGCTATAATACATGGTTTGGGTACCCAAATCTGCATGGGTGTGGGTCGGTTCATTAGGTACTTCTTGGCGATCCAAATTTGTCGAATGCTCGAACTTGTAGAAGAAGGTCGAGGAGATGTTGGATACTGATTCTGCTTCTGCCTTGACTTCTTCTTGTCATTATGTGCATTGTTGTGTCGGTGCTTTCTGTCCTTTTGGCACCCATATTTGTCTTGTTCCTCTTGCTTTGTGATACTGATACTACTTTCCTCTTTGTGTCCTCTGATGTTGCCATCGGTCTGGGTTCCTTTGTAGTGGTTGACTCCTTTGTGGTTGAGGTTGAGAGGTCGGATGGACACTCTGCTTTGGAAAAGAAGGGAGGTCCAACACTGGCGAAACCTGCCCATTAGGAAGTGCTCCGTTTTGTACTTTTAATCTAGGCCAGTCCGCAGTAAGTGTGGAAGGATGGGCACCGCAGGGTGTTTTGCTTGTGGACGCTGATGTAACCCACCTGACTGCTGATTGTGTCCATTTGACCAAGCGGTTGGGTAATTGCCCCTTCTAATTTGCAGGAAGCCCAAGGGAAAATCTCCTGACGTCCTTCTGATTGACCATTGTCCATCGCCAAGCCCGCGTGGGTTGGTGTAGACGTAACGTGACTGATCTGACCAAAGATCTTTCGGTCTTCCGTCGCATGCATTTCATAGGGTCTATGGCTACAAACCTCAGTCGGAATGCCATTAGGGAAGTCAAGCGGTATCACTCGCTTCTGATCTAAGGTTCCAATCTGCAAGGAGCCTTGTCTAAGATTGAGGTCCACTGAGTGATCGTATAGCCAATCTTGGCCAAGGATTAGGGGTTCTATCAGGTCGTCGTCATGGCACACTAGTAGTTTCACTGTCAAGGTCACTTCGTTTATTAGGATAGGAAGGTCCACCTCACCCATGCAAGGGGTTTCCATGCCTCCTAGCCCTATGAGGTATGCCTCAATCGGCCGCATTTCTATTCCTGAATCCTTATAGTGGGACCATCTAATCGCACTAGTCACAGCACCTGAATCAATTAAAGCCCTGAGCTCTTGGCAAGGGTTGCCGTGCTCTAGCCTGACTGTAATGAATGGTCTCTTGTCCACTATGCTAGGATGAGTGGTTGAATTTACTTGACACATGGCCATGGGATATCTGGGTGATGTTTCCAAATGGTTATAATGTTCTCTCCCTAGTCCTTGTCTTCTTAACTTCATGCGCTTAATACGTTCTATAGCTTCTGCCTGAGCTTCAGCTCGTATTCTATTTTCTTCCTCCTTATGCTTCTTTGCCAACGTGAGTCGTCTAAGCATATCCTCAGTAAGAGGTTCTTGGTATAACCTGACTCTACAGCCACTAATGTAATTAGGCATTATATCTCCTTCTAAGGTGGCTAACTGTACTGCTCCACTTGTCGAGAGTCTGTTAATGATCATTGGTCCATAACCTCGCTTTTCTAACTTCCGTGCGTGCTGTTTCAGCGTATATACTAGAACTAAATCTCCTTCTTTCAAGCCTTTATCTTTCACATGTGCATCAAAATATGCTTTCTGTCGTTTCTTTGCCGCGTATATTCCTGCTGCTGCTTTTAGCCTGGTTTCTCCTAATCGTTCCAAGTCCATTATTCTTGCTGATAATTCATGGCCGGTCCACTGATGTTCTTGTGCAACCTTAAGGGTCGGTATCAAGAAGTCCAAAGGAAGCACAACATTCTGACCAAAAACCATCTGAAAGGGAGTTGCATTGAGTACGGTCTTGTAGGCCACTCGATATGCCCAAACAACGTGGTGTAACTGTTTGTCCCAATCTGAACGTTTGTTGTTCACAAGTTTCGTCAGTACGTTACAAAGGATCTTGTTAGTGCTTTCAACCTGACCATTGGCCTGAGGATGATATGGTGCAGATTTCTTGTGAATCACCATAAAATCCGGTAACAAATATTCAATGACTTGGTTTAGAAAGTGAGTTCCTCGATCGCTCTCTAACTCTATAGGCAATCCATATCTTGTAAAGACATTTTCAAATAAGAATTTTGCAGTCATGTGTGCATCATTCTTTTTCGTGGCTTTTGCCTCTACCCATTTGGTGAGATAATCAGTCGCAACAATAATGTATTCAGCATGTGTTCCTTTTGTAGGGGGGTTAATAGGTCCTACAAAGTCTATACCCCACTTAGAAAATGCACGTCCGCCCATCATGGGTTTCAATGGCATTTCATCTCTACGAGTAGGAAACTGAGTTCTTTGGCACACATCACATCTCTTTACATAGGTATGTGCATCCATGTGAAGAGTGGGCCACCATAATCCTGCAAAGAGGATGGCTTTGATTATCCTATCGGGTCCAAAATGACCTCCTGCAACACCTTGGTGTGCAGTCTCTAGTACGCTCAGATAATCGCTTTCATGAACACACTGTCTTAGGTATCCATCTCGTCCTCGTTTGTATAGATTATCGCCAATAAGTGAATAGTCTTGAGCTTCCTGCTCTAGACTGCGTTGTCGTGCTAAAATCATTCCTTGAGGGAATGTGTTTGTCCTCAAGTATGTCACTAAAGGTTCACTCCAGTCTGGTGTGAGAGACACATGATATAATGTAGCATGTTCTAATGGTGGTCTTTCACAACAAACATGGCATTCTTTACACAACTTGTAGACATCTGCTTCCATCGTAGGCCAATATACTCCTAGTCTATGCAGAGTCTATAATGTTTGATGTTTTGAATGATGTTGCTTTAATGCACCTATGTGTGCTAATTGCAACCAATTCGCATGTTCTGATTCATCTACACAACAAGCAAGAATCTTTTGATTATCCTGTTTATACATGCTTCCTGCTATGATTTGATATCTTTGAGATTTGGTAATCTCTCCTTCCTGGATCTTTATCCTAGGATTTTTGGGTCCATACGTGAGAATAGGGACTATAGGCTTAGCCCATTCTGGTGCTATCTCAAGGTTAAACAAGTATGCATCTGGTAAATCATCCACTACTCCTTGAGGAGCTTCTCCTAAGGTTAATCTTGAAAGGTGGTCAGCTCTGAGATGTGTCTTTCCTTTCCTGACTACTACTTCAAAATCGTACTCCATGAGTAATAGAAACCAACATATTAATCGTCCCGTGTTACATGGCTTGTTGACTAAGTACAATAGGGCTTGATGATCTGTAAAGAACTTGAACTTGTTTGTCAACAAATAATGTCTGAATTTCTTTACCGCGTAGATCATTCCTAATCCTTCTCATTCCGTAGTGGTGTAATTTCTTTCTTCTGCGTTCAACTGTCTGCTCGCGTAAGCTATGGGGAGATCTATGTTACCTTCACTCGTGGGTTGTGCTAACACACATCCTATGGCGTAATTGGATGCATCCACATGCACGTGGAATGACTTGCTCCAATCCGGGGTTGTCAATATAGGTGCTGAGCACAAACGTCGTTTAAGTTCATTGAATGAATTTTCACACTCGTCTGTCCATTCAAAATTGGTCAAAAGTGAGTACAAAGGCTTGGCTATGATTGCATACATGTGTATGAATCGTCTATAATAACCGCAATGGCCCATAAATGCATGTACGTCCTTCACGTTAGTTGGTCTAGGTAGATCGGCAATTACCTTTACCTTTTCTTCGTCTGTAGAAATTCCATTCTTTGACACAATGTGTCCTAGAATTTTGCCTTGTCTGACCATGAAAACGCACTTTTCTGGGTTCAAACAAACCTGATATTCTCGACATTTGTCAAATACTTGTCTTAACTCAGGGATATGTGTCTATCTTATATTTGAATGAGCACATAAGTCATCGACATAAACTTCCAAATTCTTGCGTAAGAATTCCTTAAAAACATGACACATGAGTCGCTGGAAAGTAGCGGGTGCATTTGTTAAGCCAAAAGGCATTACACGAAATGCAAATATGCCCCATTCAGTGGCAAAAGCCATCTTGTGTTGGTCTTCTGGAGCAATGGCTACTTGATTATAGCCTGAGAATCCATCAAGGAAGCTGTAAACTTCCTTGCCCGCAACTCTTTCCAATAAGTGTTGTGTGATAGGAAGAGGATAACTGTCTCTAATCGTGGTGGCATTAACTTTTTTAAGGTCAATACACAATGGGGGATACCCATTCGGTATGCTCAATCTCATAAATGAATCCTGCTTCTATCAAGCGATCTATTGCTTCTTTAATCTTCGCAGCGTAATTATCATTGTACGTGTACGGTTTCTGTTTT
Source organism: Ceratopteris richardii (assembly GCA_020310875.1). Classification (NCBI taxonomy): domain Eukaryota; kingdom Viridiplantae; phylum Streptophyta; class Polypodiopsida; order Polypodiales; family Pteridaceae; genus Ceratopteris; species Ceratopteris richardii. The sequence continues at coordinate 109,296,303 of CM035436.1, read as the reverse complement.
GTCGGTTTTGCATCTGGAGTCATAGGGATTCTATGAGAACATATGTCTGGGTCTACTCCTTTCAAATCTTTGTAACTCCCAGCGAACACATCTCTATATTCGTGCAATAGGGCAACTAATTCTTCTTCTTCTTCCTTCGTCAAATTATGCCCTATGTATGTACATTTTTCTTCTTCTCCTTCTATGGCAACTATTATTTTCTTGGTTTTCTCTCGATTATCATATGCTTCTCCAATGTCATCTTTTCTGTTAGGCATTCGTACCATGATTCGTCTATCTTCTATTTCATACTTCTTGAAGTTCTCGGGTACTTCAAACAAGGATTCTTCTTCTTCAGACATGGTTTCTTTCTTCTTTCTTTTCTTACCTTCACTCTTGCTAGTCACTTGTGTGGTTAATCTCACCTCATTCGTAATTTCTTCGTGTGTCTGAGGATGAGTTTCTACTTCGTAAAAATATTCTTCCTCTAATGCAAATGGAGGGTCCATAATAATTGATTCTAAATCAAAATCACTCGCGTCCTTGAAAGCATCAGTGTTAGGTTCACATTCTTCTAAAATTGAATCACTCATGATTGGCTCTATCGTGAAAACTGAAATGTCATAGCCATCCTCGTCACAGTGGGGTGTCCATTGTTCTTCATTGATGGCTACATCCATGGTTGCTAGGATTTCTGCCCAACCATGGGGTTCAAACTCTTCGTCTGGAAATACTACAGGTGCGTAAGCTGGGTCTTGAAGGGTTCTTGGATGTTGTTCTGCACCTAAAGTCCTTGCTTCTAACCGTTCTTCCTCTTGTTTTGCAACTTTACACATCCATAAGTGAGTGTCCTCGTGTAACCATGAGGGGTCTGACTCTAAAGAGTGTACTGATTCTGTTTCTACTGGTATCTTATGGATGGTATTCCATTGTATTGGGGGTACATCTCGATGTGAATAGTCTTTAAGATTGACTTTAGTAGTCACTCCTAAATGTTGCAAATACAAAGAATTAGTTCCCCAATCTTGTACGATTTGCAACTGACGCATGAATGGTCGTCCCAATATCATCTCATAAGCATGATTTTTCGCAAAGTCACAAATGGCAAAGGTATGCTCAAACTCCACACCACAAGTGGTGAGAGATATGCCTTCTAGTAAGCCTAATGGTTTTTCTATGTGTCCATCAGCCATTTGTAGCTTCATCCTGGTAGGTCTGAGTGCTGGCTTACCCCAACGTTTCCATAAAGCGGTGGTAGCGATGGATACTCCGGCTCTTGAATCTAAGATGGCTTTCGTGGTGTAGCCCTGATGGGTTATTGGAAGATAAGTGTTACCTTCCTCTCCTTCACTTACATCTCCGATCTTTTCTACGGGTATCTCTGGTACCTTTTTATGTGATCCTATCTGTGAGGGAGTAGTAGCAAGCTCAGGGAATTGGTTTGCTACATGTTTCCACAGTTCTGGTTTAACCTTTAACAACTCCTCTAGGGTGAGATTACCTTGAACTTTGGTGTTCTTTATCACTTCCGTGTTTCTAGGGATCACTGATTCTTCATTCCTCACTATTATCGTGGGTGCTCTCATACTTATAGACTTTGCTTCCCAAGGTCCCGTGAACTGAGGTAATTCTTGTAAAGAATTGGATTCAAAGCTTGTGTGTTCACTCAGTTGTTCTTCCTCTACATCATCGTAAATAGAGGGGATATATTGGGGAAATTGTTCCTGCAAGTCGTCTATCCCTTGAATAGGAGGATGGGTTCCTCGTTCTTTTCTCCATTTCTCTTCTTGGATTTCTCTCAAAAATTTGTGTGAGTACCTATGTATGGAAGATAGGTGGTCTTGACTTTCTGTATTGGGTACTTGAGACAGGGATGGTGCATTTCTTTCCTGTGTCTCTGGGACAGTAGGGTTCCTATACTGATCCTTTTTCTCTTTGCTTTCTATCAAGTATTCTAGCCTCTCCATTAGTCCTTGAAAGTGTAGTTCCAGTTTTGCCATGTTATTCCAATTAAGATATCTAGAGGCTTCAAACAAAGCTTGTGCTAATTCTACCATCTTCATGCAAAGTTTAGTCCTCTCAATTTCTAAGTCTGCTCAAGGGTAGTTCTTACTCATTTCAGCTACTTGAGGTCCCTCTTTTAATCTAGCCTGATATGCATGAAACATCATGTCTAGATTTTTTGGTATGGGTTCTGCTAAAACCGATCCTGATTTTTGCGCTAGGTTCTCTTGATTCAATTCCTGTGAAGTCAATTCTAGGATTTTGGCTCTAGATTCCTTCAAACTTCCTTCCAACTCAGTTATTTTTTTACTCCATTTTCTCTTGATCCTCTCTCTGGAATCTTTCCAAGATTTCGTCTTTTTACTGCTAGATTCTGCAACTTCACTACTTCCGGCTACTTTCTCTTGATTAAGCTGTTGGTTCTGTAAGAGCGCTTGGGCTCTGGTTATAGCTTGGATAGGCACGTATGTAGGGTTGGATCCATCTACATTGTGTACAATACCTATCACGTTGATCGGTGTCACATTTGAAGCGTTAACTGGGTTCTTAGGACAATCTTTGATTACATGCTCTTTGCCACAATCAGCACAAAAGCCTTGGATGTTATAGTACTGTGAGTGTCCTGCTATTGGAGGATGTGGACAATCCTTTATGAAGTGATCTCCTTGGTACCTAAAGCATGGTCCTCTAGGGCCCTGTGGTCTTTGCTGTCTCAATTGGGGCCATGGATTTGGGTTTGTGTACATCACATTAGCATAGTCTGGCTCCCAACTAGGTTCCACTGGTGGACTATCATAATGATATGTCTCCACGTGTTCTGGTGACTCCGTGTAATAAGCGGGTGGACTATCTACATGAGTAGAGTCAAAACTGTTTGAGTTTGGGTCACTCTCTGTGATCAAAGGTGAAGAAGGCACTAAGGCCCTACTTAGGTTCTCTTCTGCAGCAGCATATTTGACAGAGATGACATTCGCTGGTGGGGGTGGCTGCTGAGCTAAGACAGGTTGAGGTCTTTGTTGTGCCTGATACGGGTAGTTCTGAGGAGGCCTATAGTAATATGGCTGAGCATTGTATTGGCCTTGATACCTACCTGGATGTGGGTATGCTTGCGGGTAGTTCTGTCTCACTACTTGTTTGTTATATGGGAAGTCCTGAGCCGTATGATTCGTGTATCTTCTCTCAATAGTACAGTATTGGTCACTAGGGTTGGCTTGTTTGTGTTGCATTGGGACACAGATTTGCCAAATGACTTCCACCACAGGTGTAACAACGTATGTTAGTTGTTACCCTAGGCATCTGTTTACTAGAAACTCCTAGTTTCTGGGCCACTTTTTCTGCTAGATCTTCTATTGAGCTAGTCAATTTCGTGGATGCTAGAGAAGAACAATCTGAGTCCTTGTAGACTTTTGAGAGTTCCAACTCATCTCCTAAGTTGTCCTCAATGTCTATACATATTCTTACACACTGCTCTAGCGTTCTGGGTTCTTTTAAGTACACGTAGGAGCGTAGTTTACAGCTCAACAAGCCGTCTAAAAACAATGACACTTGCTTGGCTTGTGAGGGTAGCTCTTGCATAGGACATCTTTCAACATATTGTCTAAACCTACGTCCTGCCAGTCTAACTGTTTCCTGAGGGGTCTGTTTGAAACTATGAATCAATGAAGACGTGTCATGTCTAATCCCACTTTTAGAGAATTCAGTGATGAATGACTCTAAAAAGTGATGGATGTCTCTAAATTGCCCTTGTTGCAATGGTTGGAACCAAGTTAAAGCTGTATTCTTTAACGTTAGTCCGAACGCGTTATATTGCATGAACATGTCTTCGACTTGTTCTGCTCTTAGTACTTGCTTGAATTCTGCGACATGGTCATAGGGATCTCCAGTCCCATCAAAATAATTTTTCATGGATTTCACTAACTGAGTGGGCCTTAATATTCTTGCATGTTCACGTGGTCTAGGTAGAGGAAAATCATCTCTACCACCTGGAATTCTTTGTCTTTCCACTCTATCGGTGTCTATGGTGGTTCTATCTCTTCCTATGGGATGATTGAAGCTTACTTCTGGTCTTTCTTTATTTTTCTCTCTTTGATTAGCATGGGCTGAGGATGTTCCAGCCCCTTATTGGTTCACGTTTACGTTTGTTTGAGATGGAGGGAAGACCAAATCACCTCTCCATGTGTACGTGTTTCTAGTGTGGTCAGGCACCACAAAGACTCTTTCTGAAGTCTTGTCCATGTATACAACCTTTCCAGGTGTATCCGGGTCCTTGAACTCGTAGATTATAATGGAACCAACCTCGCTAGGTTGTTCTGTTCTGTACCTCCAAAATGCTTCGTCAGTTTCTTTATTTACAAACAACTCTATGCTTCTGTTGTCCTGAGGGGTCCAATCTGGAACTAGTACTCGTGTGATTACAGATTTCCCTCTAGGTGTTCTAAGTTCTTCCATTGGTTCTTTTCCTTGAGATTTCACTTCTGTTTCCAACTGAATTACGCCAAACTCATTGGTATTGTTTGGCTGCGTACTTAAGATGTACATCGTTCCTTCCTTGTCTATGTACGCATCTCTTTCGAATTTCACCACTGGACGTTCCAATCCAATGGGTTGATCGGGGTTGTGCATTGCACCACTTGTCTTCTCAAACCATCCTCATAGATGCGGGCACCTAATCGGTTGGTTCGAAGAAACTCCAATTGAGTCCTATAGGGTCCTTCTGGTCTTTCTAAGTATGCTACATTTGACCCTCCTTCTGGTCTTTCTGTGCTAAATGCCATTTCTGATTCGCTAGTATCTGAGCTCTCGTAGGGATAACTAGTGTTCAATTGTTGAGCCCACGATCGTGCAGTAGTTCCTCCACTTGCCTCTAATGATCTAAGGCTTCATCGGTCTGACTTACCTATGTGTTTGCCCGATCTAAGGTTCATTATTTTTCTTCCTTGCACGCTCAGTACACTCTCAGATCGTCAATGATTCTTTGATCTTTCTTTCTTTAGATTCTTGTCTTAATGTATGCGTCAGGAATTCGACTTTCTGCGGTACTTTGAGTTCTCATTCTGTCAGACTTTGGTTCTTTCCTTTAGGTTTTCGTATTACACACCTTTACTTTAGTCTTGAACTTGATAAATTTAATTCTCTTGAACTTGAGGCGTTCCTATCGTCTTGAATCTACAATGCTAACGTTTATCCTAAGCAAAAAATTGACTGAGGGGGTTGAGTAATCTTCCAACCTCGAGTCAGCTTTTCTGGTTGCTCTGATGCCCAAGAAGCCGTGCTCCTGAAGCTTTATGCCCTTCACTGCCTTGCTTTGGTTGTCCTTGATTGCCTTTGCTAGACCTGGAAAAATCCAATATTAGACCAATATCACAATGGATGATCACGCACCTAAGTTCATACACTTTTAAGTCCCTTAACCTTTGGCAACTTCTCTTCCAAAGCCCCCTTTCTTTCCTAGTCCCAACTATCTCAACCTCAAAAATATCCTCTCAAAAAATCAATGTATTCTTTTTGAAAAAAATAGTTGAGGTCATGTAGTACTCGTCAAGAGCTTTCTAACGAGCTATAAAGCTCAAAAAACGGACTTCGGATGAAAAAGATATGAGCGTTCAGGCCCTGGGGGGGTAAAAACTGACCAACAGGTTTTTCTCCAAATATGAGCTAAGGGGTCTCCTATGAGTCTAATCACCCAAAAGTTTCCCAAAAATAAACCCAAAATTGGCCAAAAATTGAAACCCAAAAATTTGCATTTGGGGTGAGCAATCGCGATGGTCTGAGATGATCGCGATGGTCACGGACTGTCGCGATGGTCTAGGCGAACCGTCGCGATGGTCTGAAGTGCACGGTCGCGATGGTCTAAATGTGAGCAATCACGATGGTTGGGGTGAGGCGTCGCGATGGTCCGATTGAGTGAACAATCGCGATGGTGTCAGTCAATGGTCAACGTGAACCATCGCGATGGTCTGAAGTGAATCGTCGCGATGATCACAGATGCGATGGCATGAGCCAATCGCGATGGTCTAAAGTTTGAGTTGTCGCGATGGTGTAAGGGTCTCGTCGCGATGGCGTGGCTAGTGAGCAATCGCGATGTCGTAGAGATTTACATCTCTACGTATCCAAATCTCTACGTATCCAGTGTTTGAATAATCCAAATTTAAAGAATGATTTTCTACTGAGAATGTTGCAGATATTTTACCGAAGCATTGGCTAAAAAATAGTCATGAGAAGATTTGCGGATCATTGAAGATTGTACCATTATTGTCAAGGGAGGATTATTGGAGTCAATTGTCAAGTCAACAAATCATTTGATTCATCATATTTTATGTGTTAGCACACATATGAAACTCATGTTTAGTTGTGCCATATGAAACTGAATCTTCATAGTGTGAAACCATTCTTTAGAAACTAAAAGAAAACAAAACAAAAGTCATTCGTTATTTTACAATCTAAAAGCAACATCAATTAGTGATCGGGTTATTTCAAAAGCAAAATAGCGATGAAAGTCTTCCAAAAAACTAATTTCATAGCGATCGCTATTTGGAAAGAAAAAAATCAGATTTTATGTGATTGATCGCTATAGCTTTTGGGAGGAGGATACAACTATATAAAGAGGTCTTGGGATTATTGTCAAGACATCATCTGGACATGAACTGAAGATTATCTGAAGAGGTTCTGAAGCTCTTGGAGGTGGAGTTGGAGGAGTTGGAGGAGAAGTTCTCACACTCTTGGAGGAGTGTTGGCACACATCTTGGTGTGGAGGTTCTGCTCACATGATTGAGGAGGACATCATGATCTATGATGTTTTGGTAACTTGTATCTGTTTCCGTTATCTGCATTATATTTGTACGAACACATTATTATGAATTAATTGGCTCTCCAATTTCCTCACATCTCTCTTATTTCCGATCTCTCTTATGATGTTAATGAATTGTACGAGTGATTTGATTCATGATCTCATCCGATTATTTGTGAGCATCTATATTTGAACTCTACCTCTTAAGTTGCCCGAAGCACCCTACGTGTACCGTCTATTTGGAACACTAGCAGTTGGCCTGATCCACCCAACTGAGCCCTTCGCGACATTTGAACCCGACGTGAAATTGTTCCACGGCATTTGGCAATTAGGAGGTACAATATCAAGCTCAATTCTAGGTACGCATATTTTACTTCTACGTTGATTATATTAGTGAACAATGGGCAAAAAGGGGGTTGCAAAACACACCATACAAGACATAGGTTCTAGTATGGAAGCATTAATTGAAAAGAAGTCTCCAGAATATGATGAACAATTCAAAGATATGGAGTCACGAATAATTGCATCCATAAATGAAAAACTCGAGCCATTAACTTCATATATCTCAATGATGACTTCAATATTGGGAAAAACTAATGAAATTATGAAAACATTAAATACACAATTTAATCAAGAATTTGGGAATTTAGAAGGAGCTGTTCACTATGAACTTTCAAATTTGATAAAGAGTATGGAAAATCTATCTAATCATGTGAAAGAACTTGCAACATCGGAAAGTATTAGCTGTGAAATTTCAAGTTTGAAAGAAAATATTGAAATTCTAACCAATCAAGTAAAAGAAATTACCACATGTAAGTGTAAATATGATCATCAAGTACAAAGCTTGTCTACTCAAGTTTTTGATAAAAGACATTCATCTGACCATAGAAGATCTACCCCTACGGCCACATATAGAAGATTAAATAGACCTATGAGATGCTTTTGGTGTGATCAATTTGGCCATATGTTTTGGAATTGTTATGCGTATGAGAATGCTTGTAGACTTAAATTGGTCACTGAAGTTGATAAGAAAATTTGTAAATACCATGATCACTCGACTTTGCACTTGAACTTAGGAAGAGGTGGAATTAAAGAATATTTTGATCAAACAAAAACTAAGCCAAAATCATTCAGAAAACAATGGAAACCAAAGAGATACAATGATAAGAAATCTTCTGAACAAGAAACTATGATAGAAATTGAGAATCAAGTTAAATGTTCTGAAGAAAAGAAAAGTCAACAAATCAAGTTGGATAAACAAAAAGTTGAACAAATTTTGCAAGAAAGATTGGAAGAGAATGAGCAAGAATTTGCAAAGTCTATACAATTGAAAAATAAACATGACAAATATTATGTACTATGTGATCCAAAGCTTCTAGAAATGACAAATTATTTGATCAAGAAAAGGTTAAGAACTTGAAAGTTCAATTGAGCCATGATATTAACGATGAACAAACTAGTCAAAGTGAACATGAAGATATCAATGAAATTCATGAGAGTACAAGCAATGCTCAAAATATTAAAGAAAAGGAAAAACTATGGATTAAAGATGTTATCAAACAAATTGAACAAAATATTAAAAATTCATCAAAGTCTTCTAAGCCTTTATCTTTGCAGAAAAGAACAGGTTGAAGATGATCCACGATGAACAGCTTGCTTATGATTGAAGATAAACCATGAAGAGATCCAGAGATAGGATATAATGAGATAAATTGTAGTAAGGATGAATTGTAAAGCATGTTTTTTGATACTAACTTGATGTTTTTCATGAGACAGGAACAGACTTCTTCAAAATTATCTTTGATGATAATGATGCTTGAGATAATTGAGAGTGTTTGAGTGATTTGAGAGAATTATTTGATTGAAGAGTGAGAATTGAGTGTTGACTTTAATGCATTTTTAGTCTTCTTTTCTTACTCTCCATTATTGGCACCATATTGAGTCTATTCTGCACTTAGAGTATGCATAAACCAATGTATATATGCACATGTTTATTTCTTTAGCCTGCACAATCTACTTGCACTTGCAAATAAATTAAAAAAGGATGACATCCAATTTATAAAAAGCAGATATCAAAAATTCTGAAGAACCTCATCATCGACTTCCTCTTACCTACCTTTTGCACCATGATTTTTGGAACAATGCACTTATAGTTATGCATGGTAGGGTCTCACTACATGACCTTGCATCAAGGCACATTTTTGAGCTTTACCCATGCACTTTGAGTGATAGAAAGGATTGATGTATACGCACATTGATATGTATGTGAGTGAGAGCACATGCTTCGTCAACGAATGCCAATTACCTTATCTTTTGCACCATACTTTTAACCATGCATTTCCAAAGTATGCAATTGATAGGGCTACATTATATGGCCTTGCATGGACACATTTTTTATCTTTCCATGCACTTGACACATGATTTCAAGATTCTAATTTATCTTTCAAGCAGAATGAAGATTTGAAGATTGGCCCATCAAGGATGATGTGCAAGTTTAGTAGGGGCAAATGTCGTAGAGATTTACATCTCTACGTATCCAAATCTCTACGTATCCAGTGTTTGAATAATCCAAATTTAAAGAATGATTTTCTACTGAGAATGTTGCAGATATTTTACCGATGCATTGGCTAAAAAATAGTCATGAGAAGATTTGCGGATTATTGAAGATTGTACCATTATTGTGAAGGGAGGATTATTGGAGTCAATTGTCAAGTCAGCAAATCATTTGATTCATCATATTTTATCTGTTAGCACACATATGAAACCCATGTTTAGTTGTGCCATATGAACCTGAATCTTCATAGTGTGAAACCATTCTTTAGAAACTAAAAGAAAACAAAACAAAAGTCATTCGTTATTTTACAATCTAAAGCAACATCAATTAGTGATCGGGTTATTTCACGGTCTGGCAAGAAGTTACAACTAGTTGCTTAGATTTTTGAGCCAGGCATTCGAGAGCAATAGAGAATTTTCACCAAAGCTAGTACATGGGGCAGTCAAGAACCAACTGTCTTCCCCAATCCGATACCCATGGTCCAACAAACAGTACTGAATATATCACCAGAAGATATGAATCTGGACAAAGTGCTACCGGGGAGTCCATCGAACTCGGTACCGAGTACATCAAATCTTGACTCTGTGTGGAATATTTTATCGAAAGCATCTATTACGATGCCGTTGAGGCAACTGTTAGCCCTGGTCCTGGGTGTACGACAACAATTCCAACAACACATCAATCTAGGATATTTGTGTACACCTGCTATGACAACTATTAGTCCTGAAATTGATTCTACGGTGGAGCATGCTATTCCTTTAATTATGATATGGTATAAAAACCATAAAATTACTCACGTATTAATTGACGGAGGCTCCGGTGTGAACATTGCTACAACCACACTTTGTAAAAGGTTAGGCTGGACTCAGATTGAACCTGTTCAGTTTTTTGTGAGAATGACTGATCAATCTAGGGTACATCGAGTGGGTTTGGTGCGTGATATACCCATTACTCTTCAGGGGGCGGTGTTCAAATGACTTTTGTTGTTATGGAATTACGTGAATCAAGTCTGGATTACAACTTACTGTTTGGGAGGCCTTGGCTGAAATAAGCAAAAGTCTTACAGTATTGGTCTGCACATGAACTTATTTTCAAAAGTAATCATTGAAAATATGTGGTACCTTTGGATAAGATGAAGCCTTGCGACCTTCATGCTCGACCTTACGTGGCCGAACCTATGCACATGCTTGATGGACTTTCAGATGATGAAGAAGAAGCTTTCCTCAATGTTAACCATGATTTGCTAGCCCTGGGTGTAGTCGATTTACAAGCAATTGTAGATAATTGGAATCCGGCCATTTGAATGGTAGTTCCGCTTACCGAAGGAGTGGACCCAGTTTTGGATCAAGTCTTGAATGCCACGAATTTACACCAATTGTTTCAATCACCTGAGGATATCTCCATGCCTCCACAATTTTATGTAGCGGAAGATCAGCTAATCACTTGTAATTTGGGAGATGAGGCTACTCCGTGACCGATCAAGCTTAAGGCTGGGCTATCGGAAACTTTTCAAAACGACTTACTATAGTTCAAGATGTATTCACGTGGGACTATCGCGATATGAGAGGGTTGGACCCTCACATCTATCAACACCGTATGATGCTGAACTTCTAGATGTGCAACCAATTAAACAACCCAGTTATCGAATGAATCCCAATTATGCTACTCAAGTGAAAGCTGACTTGGATCGCTTGTTGAAAGTAGGCTTCATTGTCCCAATTCAGCATGCGGAATGGATTTCGCCTATTGTCATTGTCCCAAAGAAAAACAAGCAATTGTGTATTTGTGTAGATCACCGAAAGTTAAATGCGGTGACAGTACCTGATCCCTTTCCACTTCCCTTTTCGGATACGATGCTAGATGATGTTGCTAGACGAGAAATGTATTCCCTTTTGGATGGCCATAGTGGCTATAACCAGGTGTGCATGGCTGAAATGGACATCCCAAAGATTGTGTTTATTACAAATTGGGGAGTATATGCATGTACTTTGATGTGGTTTGGTCTCTGCAATGCTCCCAGTACCTTTCAACGATGCATGTAGGAAATCTTTTCTCCCTACTTAACCACATTTATGCAGGTGTATCTGGATGATTGTTCATTATCTGGTGACACATCCACTCACCTCTATCACCTACGTTGCTGTTTTCTAAGTGTAGAGAGTTTTGTTTGTGCTTAAATCCCAACAAGTCGATCTTTTCAATTTCTTGTGGAAAATTGCTTGGTCATATCATTTCGCAACAAGGCATTTAAGTGGACCTTGATAAAGTGAAAGCAGTGTTGAATGCACCTGGCCTTATGAAACCAAAGGAAGTTATGTGATTCCTTGGACAAATACGCTGGCATGGACGACGTCTTCAATGGCTCGTGCATGTAGCTATACACTCAATCGACTGATTACTAGCAATCCTCGATAGTTTGCATGGAATGAGGAGTGGCAAATTGCATTTGATCGTCTGTAAACACTTTTAACACAGGCTCCTATACTACAAGCACCGAACTAGTAGCTCCCGTTCCATGTTTTTGTGGATGCATCTGACATTGCAATCGATAGTGTGCTAATGCAACAACAGGATAAGTGGTTCCGCCGTATTTATTATGCTAGTCGATGATTGGATGCTGTTGAACAAAATTATTCCCTAACTGAGCATGACTGTTTGGGTTTGGTTTATTTAGTGAAGAAATTCTGGCACTATTTATTGGGACGCCCATTTACCTTTCATGTGGATCATGCGGCTCTAGTTTATCTTGTTCGCCAGCAACGCTTAGGGGGTAGATTAGCCAGTGGGTGTTGTTGCTGCAAGAACTTGATTATGAGGTTGTACATCGTCTAGGGTCAAAGCATGTTCTGGCTGATTTTTTGTCTCCGCTTGATTTCGGTGAGCTTCCCGGTGGTATTGATGATACTACCCCCGCTATCTATGCGACTGATTCGGTACAGGATGAATGTCAGGTGCTCCTTGTGGCACCGTCCTATTATGATACTCTTATGATTTTTCTAACTAGTGGATGTTCCCCGACTAATACTTCCACTTCTGCTCGCCGTAAACTGGCTATGTATAGTCGACGATTTCGGATCATTGTGGGACAGTTGTATTACATGGATCCATCTGGTGCGCTTTTACGATGCATTCCTCCACATGAAGTTTCTTGGGTTATTGAATTGGCTCATTCTGCTCCTTTCGGTGGACATTTTTGGTAGATCTTACATACTGAAAAATTATGCATAGTGGCTTATAGTGGCCCACTATGTAGCGTGACATTGCTGCTCATGTCAAATAGTGTGATGCTTGCTAACAATCGGGGCAACCTTTACCACGACATCATTTCCCACTTCAGCCTATCTCTTCCCTTGAGCCCTTTCAAAAGTGGGGCTTGGATTTCGTTGGTCCCATTACACCTCCTGCCGCGGTTACTAATCATTGGTATATACTCACTTGTACTGACTATGCTACTTGGTGGGCTGAAGCTTGGGCTTTACGATCTGCAACTGCATTGGTGGTAGTCAAATGTTTGATGAGTGATGTTTTTCCTTGCTACGGTCTTCCCTTGGAGCTTTTTTTCGATCAAGGTACACATTTTGTTAATGCCTTAATGCAAGTGCTTACCCACACACTTAAAATTTCCCATAAATTTAGCTCCCCGTATTATCCTCGTGCCAATTGACTCGCTGAAAGTACCAATAAAACCCTTCTTAACATGCTAAAGAAACTTGTGCTGGAATGTTTGGAGCATTTGGATCAATTCCTTCCTTCGGTCCTATGGGCTTACCATACTACTTACAAAGTTGCTACTGGAAATACGCCTTTTAAATTGGCATTTGGTCTGGAGGCAATTGCACCCATGGAGTCGGTGGTACCTAGTTTACAAGTGGCATTGGACCATAAGCTATTACCGGAAGAGTCCTTTCCTTTCCGGTTGAATGTGTTGCGTTGCTTGGATGAACAATATCTTGCAAGTTTTTTGATGCTATAAGAAGTCCAACTGAGGCAAGCTAAGACACATGATCGATTTCTCTAGACCCCGTCTTTACCAAAGGACAATTAGTTCTTTTCTATAATGCTAAGTCTAATCATTCAGCGGGCAAGTTCAAGCTTCGGTGGTTTGGTCCCTACCATATTGCAGATTAGGTTGGACTTGCTACCTTTCGGTTATCCACTTTAACTGGTAATCTTCTTCCAAAACCCATCAATGGGTCAAAACTTCGTCCGTATTGTACAAAGGCTACTTCATCTTAATTCATTGATGGTATTTTTTTTATTATTCATCCAGTTTATGTTGTCTCCTGACCTCTATTTACATTACACACATTTCAATTGACCGTTTGACCGTAAACTTCCCGTTTTTATTACATATCCATGATTAGCCATCGCACTCCACGTTTGGGATTTCGTTAATGTGCGAATGTCGTCATTATGCATGCATGTTCCCAACCACTCGTGATGATTGCGTTTTATACCTGCACTTCCATTCGGCATTCTTACTTAATCAAGATCTTCGTCCTCTTTTCTGCTATTGTGTACTTGCACTTTGTGTCCTCTCTGTTATATTGTGTGCATTCGCTTTCTGTTAATCACCATGGAAGCTCTTGCCAACATTACCACCTTCCATGCTGGCTTATCTCCCAACTTGCATGAGTTCTTGCATGCATGCGGGTTATTGCCGTTCACTGAATTGCCTTGGCATTCGATCGAATGTTATCCTTTCTTTGCTCAAGTTATTGCCGCTTTTGTCCATACCCCCTAGACAGAGACCTGTTGGCCGATCATTTGCCTCCATCCGTGTGTAGTCGTTACCTTGAACACTGTGGTTGAAGGATTCCATCTCCCTCAAGATGGCAGCGTGGATGTTCCTCTGCTGCCTATGACGACAATGAAGAAATTATTCCCTCGCCAATCTTATAATGAGTTTGCTATCCTATGTCGACTTGAACTAGAGTGGTCTGCCTTGCAATTTTTGGTGGCTGATCTCAACCTCTAGAAAAGCACGTATGGGATCTCTCGACCTTTTTACTCCATGATCGACGCTGCTACCTGCGAAGCCATTAATTGGGCGTTATTTTTCTTTCGACGAGTTCACCGTAAATGTCAAGCAATCTCCCGACAACTGGCTAAAGGTGATATCCCTTGAAATCATCTTCGTCATCTTCTCTCTTTTCTCCTTCTGGCTGTTCAACCTGTTCAGCCTCCTCTGACGAATACCCTCCTTTTCCGTGAAGAATCAGAGCAAGTTATGGGTGTTGATGATGATAATGGTGATCTTGTGCAATTTTTTTGGGGAAAGCATACGAAACTCAGTCCCTCAGAGAGTCAAGTAGAACCCTCTTCCGCTACAGTAAATCTGCAGGAGACAGCTTCCTCTGCGCAAATCCTTTCCACCCCACCTTCTTCTACGGGTCAAATTGATAAGGACACAGTCATGGAAGATGTTCAACCTATTGACATGGTTGATCGGCAACATACGAAGACTACTACTAAAGCACTTGGCACACTTGTGGATTCTATTAACCTAACGGAGCCAACACAAAATGAGGAGTCTCTGGTTCATCAGGACGTTGAACCCAATATGGTGACCGAAAAAGATGATATTATCAAGGCTCAAGACGCGAAGATTTTTCAACTCAAACAAGCCGTGACAGATAAGGAGGATGCCATGCATGTGTTAGGTTCCCAATTAGACACCACTCGCACCAGGTTTCTTATAGTAGAAAAGGCTTATTAAGTGCTGAGTGATAAGGCGTTACAAGTGGAGATGAAACTTAAGAAGGTTATCGAAGAGCTATTCCATAAAAGCCAGAATTTGGATGAAGAAATTGGACGAACCATCAAGCTCAAGAAGGAAATTGAATCTATTCAGAAAGAAAGACATGACTTCTTCAGGACTACACAATTCCAACAACAGGAATTGGAAGGCAGGGAGAAACAATTAGGTATCCAACACAATCGAATATCAAGAATTGATGCAGAGATCAAAGAAGCTAGGCTACACAACGATGCCGCTTTGGCCAATGAATTTTATTTGCAAGAAGCCTTTTTTCAAAATTAGACGGAAATTTTGATGTCGCAAGTCATAGCTTCTAGTCCTGTGCAGGCAGACGCTCATCTAATAGAACCTCAAATTTTACAAGACATGTTAGAATCATTGAAGCAGAAAATCTCCCACACTTTTAAACTAGCATGAACACTCTTAGCCTCTGTAAAATAACCTGCTGGGTTGGAGTCCTCCGTGCATGCCAGTGTTAGGCCGTCGGAAAGGAATGTGGTTCTATTTAGTAGAAAATGTAATTAGGAACAGACGCGCACCGAAAGGATGTCGCGCAATCGTTGTAACCTTTTTTGATAATAGAAGAGGCGATTAGAAGAGAGAGACAGAGGTGTCACCGAACTGTGCGTCTGGGCGATGTGTTTGGAGATTGATTTAAGCGCAGTTATATACATTATTGTATCGTTCTATTTTATTGATGTTCGGTATTGATTAACCGCAATACTGTATTGATGTTTGTTGAGTCATTGGTGAATTGCAAGTTTAATGGTGATGGTATGCTAGAAGGTATTAAGACTTCGTGTATTTGAGTGTGGTGAGTGACATGTTCTGTTGTGTACTGGGCATTAGTAGTTAAGTTCATCGGAATTGTTAGATAAGTAATGAAGAAGCTACTACAGTCATGAAGTGAATGGGAAAATATATATAGGGACTTTGTATTACAGACCCCTGACCATCCCAAGAACCCATGCAAAGTCAAAAACTAAGTTATAACTAACCCGACAAGATACCAAATTAACACAACCCAAAGACAAGTTTTTTGGTAAGAAGACAAACTTATCACACGTGAAAGGATTTGATTACACTGCATATGTACATGTTTGAGATGAGTTGAGGACAAAGATTGATCCAAGAGCAAAAATATATATCTTCATTGAGTACTCCCTTGAGGAGAAAGGATATAAATGTTACAACCCACTCACATGACAGGTGAAGGTAACAATTACTTATTGGGCATTGAAGTTATACATACACAAACATGTATATGGATGTCCCATAAACAATATGCCTTGAGTATACTCTAAAAGTATGGTTTGGATGATTATAAGACAATTTCTATGTGATTATATCAAAATTTGAAGCTGGATGCTATCTCATGAGAAGCATTGGAAAATGCTACTATGTACAGGAGAATTGTTGGAATTTTGATACATCTCACAATTATTAGGCCTAATCTAAACTACATCGTGGGACTTCAGAGTGAGTTTATGTAGGTTCCTGAGAAACCACATTTGGAGGCTTTGAGACACACTCTACGTTATGTGAGTGATAATTTTAATTATGTTTTGTTTTATGAAGTTGGTATAAAATTGAGGTTCATGGATAAATCAATGTAGATTGGGCTAGTAGTGTTCCATATAGAATATCTACTTGTGGTTTTCTATTTTCATTGGGGAGTGCTATTGTTACATGGAACAATAAGAAGCAACCCACTATTGCTTTGTTGACTATAGGGGCTGAGTATACACATGTTGCAATGGCATCATGTGAGGCATCATGGATAGAAATGGTACTCGCAGATTTAGGTGTAGAAGTGTAGAAACATACTAACATATTACTATTTACTATGATAATCTTAACAACACACAATTAGCATTAAATCCTATTTTTCATGCTATAATTTTGGGAGGCCTGCACCTAACCACAATTTGTGCTCACGGAATCTCATGACACATTAGGGGAAAAAATGAGCCTTGCATGGGCCTTGTAAGGAATTGGATTAAAAAGCTAAATCAAAGGGATTAAGGGGGCTTCTAAAAGCACTAGTGGTAGTGTACAATAAAATATTCTTTCATAGAATTTTGTATTCAAATTCTAAGAAGGAATGTACTTTGGTCGTTGGATGCTCAAATTTAATGGACAAGATTAAAAGACTTGAAGCTCTAGAGAGAGAGTCGGACATGAGTGTGTAATGATAGATTCTCTGCAGATTTCCTTTTTCACACTCTCTGCAAGAATATACATCATTGGATCTTCCTAGATCCAACAATCCTCCATGTTTGGGGCTGATGTGAAGAGCACAATTGATTGAAGCTGTCCGATCCGCATTTGATCCAAGGCTCCATGTGCAAAGGTGCACTTTCCATTGGGGCTCTTATCCTCAGCCATTGGATCATGAGAAGATCCAATGGTGCCCATTTGAAGGCGCTCAAAGTCAAAGAAAGCATTGCAAGCCATCCGATGGGAGATTTAATCCAATGGCCTATATCAAAAGGCACCTTTTTGAGGGGAAAGGAGATCTAAACCATTGAAAAGCATACCAATCCAAGGGCTCCAATTGATTTTCAAGACTTTCAAAACCATTCACACAACAAAACCACAAGTTTTTGGTGGTTTTTTCCTCTTGACCACACCAAAACAAGGGAAGCCTATGCCTAGCCTATGTGATTAAAGGACTAGACTGTGGCCACCACCCTCTTCTCATTGGTCCATCACTAATCAGCCCTTGAGCTAAAAGACCCAAGGAGGGTTCATTTTTTCCTCTAATGGGTTGCTGTCATCGTGTTGATGGAGTCATGACAGATCGTAGTTGGCATTGTGTTGTTGGAGGATTAGACTTTGGTCGCTCACTCTCGGAGCCTTTGTTCTTGCAATCTTGCTATCTCTCAGAGTAAATCTTGGTCGAGTGTGGCGTGCAAGGTTGCAGGTGGCGTGATACCTCCTAGGAGGAGTTGCCAACACCTCCCTATGCATGGCCATACTCGCTTGTCTACAGTATCGTGATACTGCTGCAGGGTTGGTGTCACGACACGACTGCTCTACAATGGTATCATATCGGCCTGCTTCAATATCGTATCACCTCAGCTCGAGGTGTTGTATCGATCTTCGAGTATCACCTCATGGCTCAGGAGGTATCATTAGTCCGGGCTATTGTCAACGTGTACACTTGATATCATCGCATGGACCTAGTATCATCATGTGGTCCTGGTATCATAACATCGAGCTAGTATCGTCAACAAAGGTTAGCCATGGATAAGAAACTTTGGGGAAGGTTGGCACACACAAAAAAGCTCATGTTTTTCTTAGTTTTAGTGTTTTCCTAGTTTTTGTTGACCTAGCCCCATGTGCATTCAAGCCATAATTGCCTCTTCAAGTTAACTTGCGCTTCAAGGTTCAATTTGTGCTTGTGTTGCTATGGCCTTCAAGATTCAATTTGATCGTGCCCCACCAACATTCAAGCCTTAATTGCCTCTCCAAGTTAACTTGTGCTTGAGCACGATTTAGGATCTCTGTCATGGCTTTGACCGCCCCCTCCCTCGTGATAAACAACTTGGCCTCGACCTAGGGGATGATTGGAAACCGGGCCCCTATTTTGGAGGGGGGATCTTGTGGCGCTTTTGAGGCCTCCGAGGGTGTTGAGACTCCCTTGGTCTCTTTTAGTAGAGATGCAATTCTGTCAAAGCAAGAACAACTCAAGAAAATATGTCTCATTGGATAAGTGTTTGGCCCTAGGCCTCCTCTCGAAATCGTGCACTAGTGGTTTCGAAAAAAGTGGTTCCCTTGTGGGCTGATTATTAGCAAGTGTCAGTTCTTACCAGCCAGTCATATGTTGCTAGTTTTTGACAATGAAGATATGGGACTCCAAGCCCTCAGTGTCGGAACCTCGCAACTCGGGCAGGTGACCTTGTGCCTGCTCAGATGGTTCCCCGATTTTATTCCCAACAAATCAAAATCTCTCCGATACCCCCTCTGGGTCGAGCTCACTAACTTGCTGGGTGGGACATCGTACCTCCAATCGGCATGTTGTTGGCATTGGGGGACGATGTTGGTGGTCTCATTTATGAAGGTGCAAGGCACTCTTTCAACGCTCATTGGCACCCTCAAATCTATGTCGAGGCTGACCTCGACATGCCGCTTCCATCAAAGATCAAAGTGGACTTGGGCAAAGGGGATGTTTGGGAACAAGACATTAATTACAAAAGCCTACATAATACATGTTTTTGTTGTGGCCAACAAGGCCACATGATTAAAGATTGCCCACTGAGAAAAAATAGAAAACAAAAACAAGAAGCATCCGAAAAAACTCAAGACAACAATGGGATACTGAATGGCCCGATGAAGAGGAAGTTAAGGGTTCCCAAAACCTAGAAACTGACTCAGATGGGTTCACAGAAGTCAGAAGAAGAAAAAGAAGTCCTAGGGTGACCTCTGAGAGGAACCGTATTCCAAATAACCCCCCCCCCAAACAACTTGTATTGCAATCTCGAAAAGGAGATTAATGAGCTTGATTACCCCAGTAGGAACTAGTTTGAGTTGGACACCGGTGACAAAGCCCTAGAGATCCCTGACAATAGAGAAACCAATCAAGAGGGCTACACTACAAGCAAAGAAGACAGCTTTACCACTAGTAACGAAGACAATATGGATAGTGAAAGTTCCATCATTGGATCGACTATTCCGGAAATGATTTCCTGTTCACTCCAACACGAGGCCTCCGCGAAGGGAAAATAGCCTACTGAGTTACACTGGAAAAGCTCTCACAAGAACAAATTACTAAGTTGGGACCCCCTCCAAGAAAAAAAGAAAGACGAATCCAAGAGGAGAAAGGATAAGGCCCCTTCCCGCAAAGAGGGTAACTTACGACAATGATCATCATCTCATTAAATGCTAGGGGGCTGACTGACCCCTCAAGAGCGACCATCATTGGTCAATGGCTTTGTGACATTAGCCTAAACCAGAACTTTATGTGTATTCAAGAGACTAAAATTGATGGAGAAGACCTCCAGAAACATCTTAGACATGTCTCCCCGACCCATGTCTAGATTTTGACATGGCATCCTCGGGGGTCCGGTGGGATGGTAATTGATATAAATCAATTCTAGTTTGAAAAGCTTGAGAACTCCATTGAAGATCAAATCCATCGGTGGATTACCGTTTTGTTTGGTCCCCCCTTTCGATTCACGTAAGTTTCTATGTACACCCCAAACGGGGAGTTGGAGAGACTAGAAACCTAGGCCTTCTTGGACTCGCTCCCCCAAAATGTGCTTATTTGTATGTAGTGAAGTCAATATGGTGGAGGACCCTACGAATAGATGGAACAACAAGGGCCGGGTCATCAACAATCGTGAGAAAGAAACTTGGGGCAAAACCAAACTGCACTTGTATTTGGTCAAATTCAAAGATGTGAATGGCTTTTCGTGGTCAAATCTCCAAGCGGGTGAAGAATTGAGGAAAGCTAGATTGGATAGAAGCTACACTGCTCAGAGCTTTATTCATGAGTGGGGCTTTTCATCCCTCTCCCAATGCACTGACCTTGCCATCTCTGATCACTATCGGATCATTATCTCATTCCAACCTCTCACCAAAACCTATAAGGCTTCTTGGTTTCATGCCTTCTCGACTTCTTTCTCTCTCCCCTCCATCGATCAAGAAATCGCTGAAGCGTGGAAGGAGGCACTCACCTCCTGTTTGTCCCCAGCCAAGAGATGGTGCAGTTGATAAGTCACGGAAGATCATAATAAGAACCAGGAAGATGCTCCAAACTGTTTGGCATAGGTGTAGAGAAGCTCTATATCATAGACTTTGGAGACTTGAGGGGGAAGTGAACAAAGGAAAAGCTCAATCCCAGAAGGGTCTACGAAGAATTAGAGTGCTGCTAAGATATGAGGAAGAAATACAAAGGAATAATTTACAAATATTCTTTAAGGATTGGTGGGCTAGCAAAGCCGACAAGCCCACCAAAGAGATGTGCAACATTCTTAAAAAGAAACAAAATAGAGAATTGATCCCCTTATTGCTAGACTTAAATGGTGACGTTTGCAATACGGAAGAAGAAAATATCCGAATCATTGAAGAACATTTTACAAGACTCTTGGGGATCTCGACTCCCCTCTCCCCTCATAGACAAGACTGCATGGCGATCATCTCTAGGGTATCCTCCCATAGGATCCCACACAAACTTCGATCCTTGCTTGATGCCCCTATCTCGGAAAAAGAAATCATTGAAGTCATTGAAACCATTCCTAGTGCGAAAATCCCGGGGCTAGATGGGCTCACAAATGAGTTCTTTAATTCCTTCAAGTTGGTGATGACCACGCCTCATTGTTTGGGCTGGAAAGAGGCACTCGCATTTGGTGCACTTCTGACTTATCTCAACAATGGCATCATCAAGTTAATCCACAAAAAATGCGAAAAGAACAGAATGAGAACTTGCATCCCACTATGATGCTTCAAACGGGATATGAGATCATTGCTAAAGTCATAGCCAATAAAATTTTTGGCCATTTGCGAGTTTGGCTAAGTGAGGACCAAAAAGGTTTTGTCAAAGGCAAGTCAATATTGAAAGCCATAATTGATATTTGGGAAGGTCTCAGCTTTGTGCACGAGTCAAGACAAGATGTGGTTTTCCTCAAGATGTACTTTGACAAAGCTTACTACAGGTTGGAATCGGACTATATTTTGCAATCACTTAAAGATCTCGGTTGCAAACAAAAATTCACCAAGATGATCTCGACCTACTGGGAAACGCATTATCCCAAATTAATGTTAATGGGCATCTTTCGAAGGCAATCAAATTAAAACGATCGATTAGACAAGGGTGCCCGTTAGCTCCATCACCACAGAAGGGCTTAGATGGCTGGTGGAGCAACAGGTGCAAGTTGGTAATATCAAAGGCCTCTTATTGCCCCGTAATCATGGCCAGATCACCATGAGACTTTTTGACCACGATATGAATGAGTTTTTCCACAATGACTGTAGCAACCTAGAGACATTTTGGAGGTGCTTAGATACTTTTTGCGAAGCCTTAGGATCCAAAACCAACCACCCAAATCATTCCTCCAGGCCAAATTTGTTGGCTTCTTGGGATTCCCTTGGGCTTTGGTATCTCGTTGGAGCAGTGGTGGAATTTGGTGTTGGCCAGACTCTAAAGCAAGCTAAACTATTGGAGAGGCATGCAAATCAATCTCGCAGGTCACACAATGGTTATTAACACGTTCCTCATTTCGTCGACCATGTACTTCCTCTCTTGTTGGAGACCAAAAGAGCAAGAGCTATCCAAATTGGAAAGTATTTGTACAAAAATTCCTTTGGATGGGAGACCACAATATGAGGGGGTGCCTAAAATCAAATGGTCCATCTGCACTAGCCAAAGGGATAGTGGGGGCCTTGGTATTCTGGACATTGGGTGCATGGCTAACAAACTTGCGACTAAATGGATGATAAAGGCATGGTGCAACAGGGAGACTTCATGGGCCAAATTGATCTTCATAAATAAGAATGCATTGACTTTTGTGGGATTCCCAAATTCGAAGAATCTTGACATTCTGATCCTTTTGTTTTCCCCAATCCTAGTTTTCTCGAAAGGCTCAAATCTGGTGCGCTCCCTATGGAAGAGTTGGAATAAAGTCAAAAGCTTCATAAGAATCAGTGAAGATTGGAAGTGGGTGGCTGATATCAGAGAGAATGACTCTGTTTGGTTTTTGATCCATGGCATCAAGAATGTGGAATCTTGGAACATTCGAAGTGCCAGGAGGCTCTGTAACAAGGGCTTCAAAAAATGGAAACATCTCTCGAAACAAGAAGCCAACCAATGGATCAACTTCGAGGATATTGACCTAGCGTCAACATTACCTATGAAGAATGGAATATTTTACAAAGTAGATGGCTTACCTGGGACCGCTCTAAGGCCAGTCTTCTCATGGGACATGACTCACCATGGTCGCTAGGCCTCAAATGGCATGATAGTAATTGGCTAACAAAAATCCCGAATATCAAAGAGAACATTGACTATCAGCTCAATCTCAACAAGAAGTGGTGCCTATCGTGGACGCGGCTATGGTGGGATATGAAGTTCATGGCTATCTGGCATTCTCTCATAGAAAACAAAAATCTTGTCCTCTTATGTCAAATTCTTCATCGGGGAATCTAGACCAACCTAAAGGCTAGCAAAATTTGTGGGGCATCCTTCTTGGTGCAAGCATTGTTGCTAGTCCATTGAAGATGTTGATCACATCTTCTTTACCTGTCCTAACTCCATGAGGCTCTAGTAGATTGTCGGAAAGAAAATTAGACCTCAAAAGCATATCATTTAGAAACAAGTGCTGTTGGGAGAAGCGATTGGCAGCTCGACGACTCTCTAGAATGCCATAAGAGGGGAGGTCATCTGGAAGATTTGGCAGGAAATATGTGCTTATAAATTTGGCGACAAGAGTGGTCGATTAAGAAATCGCTATTCCTCCTCGGTAAAAGAATCATCAATTGTAAGAAATCCCCCCCTTTCAAGCATCACAAAGTTCCCTTCTGATCAGCAACAAGTTTAAATCCAAGTGGGTCCCACATGAGGGTGATGAGAGGGTGATTAACCTTCTTTGTAATGCCATCTAAACTCTGTAAGATCTACCCTTGCTCTGTGGGACTTGGGGGTCCTATGGGCACTAGTCCCCTTCACTTGTACTTTTCTTTTCCTTTTATTTAATACAAATCGGGGAGAGTAGGCTAAGGCAGAACTTCTTTTATATTAAAAAAAAAGTATATTGAGGTGCATAATCACTTCATCATGGAGAACATATTGGAAGTTGATATTGCTATAGTTTATGTGAGGATAGATGAGCATGTTGCTAATATTTTCACTAAAGCACTTGGAGTAGAGAAGCTAAAGAAGTTTTTGAAGATGCTTGGATAACATGAGATTATGTTGAGATTGAGGAGGAGTGATGATATATTAAACTCAACATGTGATGATTGAGGATATGTACCACATTTTCATTTCTTTGACATGTATAGTGGAAACGTTGTGTTAGTTCAAAAATGGGCTTATAAAAACATTCTTAGAGCTAGGTTATGTTATTTTAGTTGTTTTGTCTATACCATGAATTTGGGATCTTATCTCTTCTTGTGTTAGTTCAAAAATGGGCTTATAAAAACATTCTTAGAGCTAGGTTATGTTATTTTAGTTGTTTTGTCTATACCATGAATTTGGGATCTTATCTCTTCTAATGCTACGAATTCCTCTTCCATCCCTTGATTCCATTTTCCATGCTGATTTGCTTCTTGTTAGATTCATCACAATAAATCACTTTGACTCATGTATGCATTGTTTTTCCTTGAAAGAGTCATATGTAAAACTTTGAACTAGACACCTTGGTATTGAAGAGCTTCTAATCACTCAAGAGTTTGGAATGAGTCTTCATCTCCATGTTTTTAATGCTGCAAAGCCAAGAGTTTCAATATGCACCATCTCTTCATCAATATCATCGTCCATTTCTAGGCATAGGCTATCATTGTTGTCCTCGTTGCCCTTTCTTTTGGACTTGGTCTTTCTTTTGGCACTTGATGAGTCCTTTTCTCTGTGTTTCCCTTACCAAGGTGTGCTATAACTTGCCTATGATGTTGTGCTTGAAGTGGGTGGTCTATTTATTTCCAATGTTTTCTTGACTTTGGTTGTGCTTTTTCCGTATTGCATAGATGTCTTTTACGTGCAATGCATCCATCCTAGTCTTTTACGTGCAATGTATTTTACGTTCAAGCTGCAAAGGACTTCTTGGAAGAGATGAACGATATGCTTAGACTTTCTAAGGACAGCATTAGGAGTGCTCAGGATAGAGCTAGAGCCTATGCTGACCCTCAAAGGAGAGATATAAACTTTGAGGTAGGAGAGCAAGTCTATCTTAGATTTCCATCTAGGTCTGGAACTATGAAGATGGGACCCTATCCAAAACTATCTCCTAGGTATTGTGGACCTTTCCAAATACTTAAGAGAATAGGAAAGATGGCTTATCAGCTCCAACTTCCAGAGAATAGTCAAATCCATCGAGTTTTTCATGTTAGCTGGTTTAAGAAAAGGCTGGGTGAATCTGACAACCTCATTCCAGATAGTTAGATAGTAGAGCCTATTTCTGTTCAATCTATTCCACATGAGCCTCAGAGCATACTATGCACTCGAGAGAAACGGACGAGAAGTCACCTGTATAAAGAGTGTCTAGTAAAGTGGAAAGATAGTTTCGAAGATAGTGCCACATGGGAGTGGGTTAGCACCCTTCAGAGAGGGTTTCCCATTTTTAGACTACCTTCCCAAGAGTTTTCTTAAGGGGAAGGATATGGGGGAACAACACGGAGATATGACCATGTATTGTTATACATGGGGAATTAGTGGGAGCACTATTGCCTTGATTACCTCTTTCTTTAGACCTTCCAGTACCATTTTTGAGGACAAAAATGGAGTTAAGTGGAAGGAAATGTTATATTGAGTAACCCTTGAGAAAGGTGTGAACCACCTTTTAAGTCATTGAAATGGGCTCACACATGAGTGCCATGTGGCACCTGTGTAGAGCCATGGGTCACTCTTATTTATGGAAAGAGAGAGAGAGAGAGAGAGTCAAGAGGATATACGTGCGTGGCTGGGCGGGAGGATATGTATCGATCTCCGTGCATGCAAAGTCCCTGGTAGCCAACTTTCGAAGAATGTGCAGAGGAGTTTCCCAAAATTAGGGGGATCTTTAGAGTGACTAACAAGATTGGATCCTATCATCTCATTTGAAAGGAGATACATGAATCATTCGATCACTTGCTACCTTTACTTCTATCAATTGGTTTGCTATCCCATGCACTCACAAAATTTACCAGTTGATTACACAATACCTGGATGGTAATTGCACATCTAATTGCACATGTGCTACTCACACTAGCCCTCTCTTAATGTTGCTCTTTCCACCTTCTACTTTTCAAGGTATCCCACTCAGAAACTCTTGTATTGAGGAACCCCAAGTTTCTCCTTCCGAATCACTAGCAACCAAAGCTTTAATGATGTTGGCTAAGGAAGAGCTTGATGAGAACTTTGTAGTTCTCATTCACCATGGGAAGAAATGAATGGCATCTCATATGGTAGTGTCTAATGAGCAAGGCATTGTGCATACCCTTTGGTCTCCATTTGTCATCCTCTTTGGTTTTTGATAGCTTTCATTCAGTGCACACCATTTGGATGGACCTCCTTGATCCCCTCACCCTTCCCCACCCCCTGAGAAGGATATTGCAAACCCTCCCTCTCCCACACCAAAACATCTTCCACCAAATTCCCCTCCCCCTCATTATCCTTCACTGCCTCCTCCCCCTCCACCCCCACCTCCTCATCCCTTTGTCCTGCTACTAAAAATTCTTCATAGTCCTTGCCCCACCCCATGTATTGTTGAGTCCCCTCCCTGTACTACTTTCTATCATCCTGTTGGCATTTCATTTGTATATAACCCTTGTTTCCCTTATATACCACATGAATTAGTAAATGTGTCATATTATTTATATGAATATGCATATTTTTTTCAAGAAAAATAACAAGCTTGCTTGGTCTATGCAGACTTAGAAGCCCAATTGCAATCCTTACAAGATGAAAAATCCCATTTTATCGTCGAGCCATGACATCATAAAATGATTTATATAGCAATCACTATAGATGGAATGTTCAACTCCAACATATTAATCACCATCTATAGATTGATTTGAATGACCTCTATGCAAAATTTAAGGAGAAATTGGATGAATGTTTAGACCTCTATTGATAGTTGGTGGACGAAAACGATCATATGACTCGTGTCAAAGAATCCATCCATGGCATCATTGACCAAGCTGAAATCGCAAAGCATAATTCTTGTAAATGGTTCAATAAGCTTTCTTAGGTGGCCCAAGATTGTAAGAAAAATATGTTTGATTCAAAACTAAAAATACCCACTAAGTAGCTCCTACTTTGCAAGAATGGACCTAGCAGGTTGTTGCCCAATGTGCAACACTTACTACTAAAGTTACTGATCGATTGGTAAAGCTATACAAAGAAAATGCTATATTGCAAACTCAAGTGTAGAGCATATCTTTTGTAGAAGGACATTTGGTTGATGTATCAATCTTCTAGCAAACTATGCTCCATGAAAAAGTTTTACATTTCCACCCGCTAGACTAACATATCCAAAGATGGAAAAGGAAGACACCTATGGATTTTTACAAACCTTCCTAGTCTCCAACGTTACTTGTGGGTTTGGGTCCTACACGCATGCCAAGTGTTGGGCACTAGAGTTACTTTTTGTAATTTGGAAAATTACTGCAAATGCACAAGTTTGGGGAGTTCCCAAGAAGTGAATTCTTTGAAGGGACACAATTTTTCCTATTTTAATATATGTATCTACACTAAAACCCAATATAATTTCAAAGAAGGAGATTCACCTAATTATCATGTGATACTATTCATACAAAGGATAATTCCTTTTTAACCACATCCAGTAAAAGAAGAAACATACATTTGAATAAAAACACGTCCTCTTCAATTGAGTATAAACGTAAGAGGGACTCAATGTCCTCACTAAATTTTGAAGCCACACCAGACTATGTAATATAAAGTTGAACATGTGTGGAACTCTATGAAATAGGGTTTGTCCTGAAGAAAGGAACCTACATTGAGATATATTTATCAATTCCATGTACATTTCGTTAAAGAAGGAGTGACTCATCCAAGACATTGGTGTGTTTCATGAGGGTGCGCGTATATTGATTTTGCTCAAAATCGTAGGGTCTTGGTAGCTCTTACTCCTACGATCAAATAAGGTAACTCTTTTATCCCATTTGCCTTAAACTCGTCTCTCGTAGTGTTCTCTATTCACAAACAAATTTGCATTTCTTTTGAATCTTATTATATGCAGATAAATCAACAACCTTTTTCTATCACATTATTTTGTGATTTTATCAAAATTTTAAATGAGGCTAGCTCATTTTGGCCTCAAGGCACACTATCATAGCGACTATGCAACCATTTTGATGTTCCTGCGCCAATCTTTGTTCAATTTTTTTACCATTTAACTCTCGAAAGTCTACCATAGGCATATTAGAGCTTTACGAGATACCTTTGTTCAAATCTTTTAAGAAACAAGTAATGTCCTAGATCAGCATACAATCATCAGCCTTGGTTAAGAACAATGTTATATTTCACATGTTGGCTATTGAGGATAAGTTGGATGGTTCCAAATGTGGGAAATAAAGCTTCTACATTAGTGAGCTACAAGAAGCATTGAACCCCATCATGGTCAAAATAGAAGAGGGGGTAAAGATTACGAATCTAAATCAATTTGAATTCTGCCTAAAACCCATCAATTAGTGGTGTCCAAATGGTGTACTAGTTGATTGGTAGTTATTTCCTCGATTGTATGAGGTAGTTACTCTTTCTTTATAAGTCAAAGTTGAAGTTATATTTATAATAAAAATATCAATAATCACTTTTATCATCCACCCTTGATCATTTTAAGAGACATGAAGAAGAGAGACCCCTACTTTCTTGTCAGTGAATAAATACACCACCATAGCTCATCGCGTAGTGTCTCTATGTAGAATCTAGTAGCTTTACATTGAGTACACATTTTCTCTTGATATATGTACCCATTTCAACGCACACTAGCATCTCTTTCCTACCAAAACTAATTCTACTTCTGCTACACTTTTTGCACTTCTCCTTTTTTTATCTTTGACGTGTAGGATTGCTAATACAAACTAGATCAATTATCTACATATTTTGTGTTTATTTATTCTTAGATCGATTCTCTACATATTTTGTGAGAAAAGAATCAAACAGTTCATTTTGATCTTCTCGAATAGTATGTGTGTGTATAGAAAATCACATAGTCTATATGACAATATTTGGTTCTCCATTCTCCAAAGTCCAATTGGAGTGATTCTAATCCCATTGAGGATGATGGCCTAGTAACATTGTACACATACTCTCAACGGGTTGAGAGATGAAGAAACGTGGAGACCCTTCACCACATCATTGTGTGTGAGGCATGCACTACTTGATTTTCAGCAACTGATGGCACTAATGGTCATCGAGAAAATGAAGATAAGAGCAATTTCAACAAAATGAAAGGATGCAAAAGTCTTCTATGCAAGTAACTCAAGAGTCACGGGGAGAAGAAATGGTCAAGGCAAAGGAAAAGGTAGGTCAAAATCAAATCAAGGACATCAAAGGGGTTCAAATCAAGGCTCAAATTCAAGAGAAAGAACTAAAGGTCATTGAAGAGGAGGCACAAATCAAGGAAGAGATCAATCAAGTGAAGAATTCTATGTATGTGGCAAGCCAAGCCAATATGCAAGTGATTTTTGGTAAAAAGACTCATCAAACCACAACAAAAAAGACCATGATACTTATGCCTCCACTTCAAACACATCAATGGATGAAATTTTGATTGCAATTATTCATAGTAGTACACAAAAGGGGGATAGAGTCAACATGGTACATAGATAGTGGTTGTAGCGACCACATGACTTCAAGAAGTTTAATGCAATTTTCCCACTCAAAAGAAATTACGGCATTTGAAAGGAGACGATATAGAGCTCAAGATTACAAACATAGGCGATGCTCCACTTAATGGTTTTCAAGGTACAAGATGTCTCAAAGATGTCACACATGTACCTACAATCACAAAGAACTTACTTTCTATTGGGAGGAAAGGTGATTTGTTGAATACCCAAACACTAGAGAAGAAGCAAAGGATGTTGTCTATACTGGATGTAATACTGCAAACCAACCACAATATATACTTTTGTTTTGGTAACAAGTGTATACTAGGGATATATTTGTGGCAAGAGGGTAAACCAAATCAATCATCAAAATATGAAAGAGATGAAAAAGAAGGGCTTGGTAAGTGGACTTCCCAACTTCAACTATAAAAATTTGGAGCATCCATGTGAAGCATATCAACTTGTAAAATCAATAAGGCTATCATTAAAGAAGGGAAATCAAGTGAGCAAATTTCCTCTTCAAAACATACATAGAGATGAATGGGGCCAACCTAAGAGCCATTTCTTGGTGGAAACGGGTCTTTCATTACCTCCACAGATGATCATACAATAATGGTATAGCTTTATTGCATGAAGAATAAATATGAAGTCGTACATCATTTAAAAGCTTTTGAGGCCTATATAGAGAAGAATATAAGTGGTTTTATCAAAACCATAAGATCATATGGAATGGAGGAATAATTCTGTCACGAGTATTCTAACATCTTAGGCACACCTTCAATAAAGAGAAAGTTTACATGCAAGTATACACCCCAACAAAAATGGGATAGCATAGTGTAAAACTAAATACATTGCGAAGATAACAAGGGCACTCATGCATGAGATAAATAATCCAAACTCATATTGGGTATAAGTAACCAACAAAACTGTATAAAACATGAATAGATGCCCAATTCTAGGTATACATGCCTCCACACTCTATGAAACATGATATGGCAGAAGCCTAATGTTTCTCATCTAAAAATTTTGGATGTGTGTTATGTACACATACCACATGAGTTAAGACACAAACTAGAAGCAAAAGAGCATAGATGTATTCTTATTGGATATTCCAATAGAATAAAAGGATTTAAGAGTTATAAATTTTAAAAAATAAAGAGCTAAAAGTATCTCATCATGTTATATTTGATGGAATTCTTCTTAGTGCACTAGGATGGATGCATTGCACGTAAAAGACATCTATGCAATACGGAAGAAGCATAACCAAAGTCAAGAAAGCATTGGAAATAAATAGACCACCACTTCAAGCACAACATCATAGGAGAGTTATAGCACACCTTGGTAAGGGAAACGCAGAGAAAAGGACTCATCAACTGCCAAAAGAAAGACCAAGTCCAAAGGAAAGGGGAAAGAGGACAACAATGACAGCCTATGCCTAGAGATGGAGGATGATATTGATGAAGAGATGGTGCAAATTGAAACTCTTGGCTTTGCAGCATTAAAAACATGGAGATGAAGACTCATTCCAAACTCTTGAGTGATGAGAAGCTCTTCAATACCAAGGTGTCTAGTTCAAAGATTACATATGACTCTTTCAAGGAAAAACAATGCATACATGAGTCAAAGTGATTTATTGTGATGAATCTAACACATTTGAAGAAGCAAATCAGCATGGAAAATGGAATCAAGGGATGGAAGAGGAATTAGTAGCATTAGAAGAGATAAGATCCCAAATTCATGGTATAGACAGAACAGCTAAAATAACATCACCTAGCTCTAAGAATGTTATTATAAGCCCATTTGTGAACTAACACAACGTTTCCACTATAAATGTCAAAGAAATGAAAATGTGTTACATGTCATCCTCAATCATCACATTTTGAGTTTAATATATCATCACTCCTCCTCAATCTCAACATAATCTCATGTTATCCAAGCATCTTCAGAAACATCTTTAGCTTCTATACTCCAAGTGCTTTAGTGAAAATATTAGCAACATGCTCATCTATCCTCACATAAACTATATCAATATAAACTTCCAATACGTTCTCCATGATGAAGTGATTATGGACCTCAATATAATTTTTTTTAATATAAAGGAAGTTTGGCCTTAGCCTACTCTCCCAGATTTGTATTAAATAAAAGGAAAAGAAAAGTACAAGTGAAGGGGACTAGTGCCCACAGGACCCCCAAGTCCCATAGAGCAGGGGTAGATCTTACAGAGTTTCGACGGCATTACAAAGAAGGTTAATCACCCTCTCATCACCCTCATGTGGGACCCACTTGGGTTTAAACTTGTTGTTGATCAGAAGGGAACTTTGTGAGGCCTGAAAGGGGGGGATTTCTTACAATTGATGATTCTTTTACCGAGGAGGAATAGCGATTTCTTAATCGACCACTCTTTGGGAGAGTCGCCAAATTTATAAGCACATATTTCCTGCCAAATCTTCCAGATGACCTCCCCTCTGAGGGCATTCTAGAGAGTCGTTGAGCTACCAATCGCTTCTCCCAACAGCGCTTGTTTCCAGCTGATATGCTTCTTAAGTCTAATTTTCTTTCCGACAATCTACTAGAGCCTCATGGAGTTAGGACAGGTAAAGAAGATGTGACCAACATCTTCAATGGACCAACAACAACGCTTGCACCAAGAAGGATGCCCCACAAATTTTGCTAGCCTTTAGGTTGGTCTAGATTCCCCGATGAAGAATTTCACATAAGAGGACAAGCTTTTTTATTTCTATGAGAGGATGCCAGATAGCCATGAACTTCATATCCCACCATAGCCGCGTCCACGATAGGCACCACTTCTTGTTGATGTTGAGCTGATAGTCAATGTTCCCTTTGATATTCGAGATTTTTGTTAGACAACTACTATCATGCCATTTGAGGCCCAACGGCCACGGTGAGTCGTGTCCCATGAGAAGACTTGTAAAATATTCCATTCTTCATAGGTAATGTTGACGCTAGGGTCAATATCCTCGAAGTTGATCCATTGGTTGGCTTCTTGTTTCCAGAGATGTTTCCATTTTCTGAAGCCCTTGTTACAGAGCCTCTTGGCACTTCGAATGTTCCAAGATTCCACATTCTTGATGCCATGGATCAAAAACTAGATAGAGTCATTTTGTTTGATATCAGCCACCCACTTCCAATCTTCATTGATTCTTATGAAGCTTTTGACTTTATTCCAACTCTTCCATAGGGAGCGCACCAGATTCGAGCCTTTCGAGAAAACTAGGATTGGGGAAAACAAAAGGATCAAAATGTCAAGATTCTTCCAATTTGGGAATCCCACAAAAGTCAATGCATTCTTATTTATGAAGATCAATTTGGCCCATGAAGTCTCCCTATTGCACCATGCCTTTATCATCCATTTAGCCGCAAGTTTGTTAGCCATGCACCCAATGTCCAGAATACCAAGGCCCCCACTATCCCTTTGGCTAGTGCAAATGGACCATTTGATTTGAGGCATCCCCTCCTGTTTTGCTCTTCCGTCCAAAGGAAGTTTTGTACAAATACTTTCCAATTTGGATAGCTCTTGCTCTTTCGGTCTCCAACAAGAGAGGAAGTACATGGTCGATAAAATGAGGAACGTGTTAATAACCATTGTGTGACCTGTGAGATTAACTTGCATGCCTCTCCAATAGTTTAGCTTGCTTTAGAGTGTGGCCAACACCCAATTCCACCACTGCTCCAACGAGATACCAAAGCCCAAGGGAATCCCAAGAAGCCAACAAATTTGGCCTGGAGGAATGATTTGACAGCCATGTTCAAAGAGAAGGTCAGGTTGGATCCTGACAATAGCTCTAAAAGCAATCTTTGGGTGGTTCGTTTTGGATCTTAAGGCTTTGCAGAAAGTATCTAAGCACGTCCAAAATGTCTCTAGGTTGGTATAGTCATTGTGGACAATCGCATTCATATTGTGGTCAAAAAGTCTCATGGTGATCTGGCCATGATTACGGGGCAATAAGAGGCTTTTGATATTACCAACTTCCACCTGTTGCTCCACTAGCCATCTAAGCCCTTCTGTGGTGATGGCAAAGAGAAGGGGAGCTAACGGGCACCCTTGTCTAATCGATCGTTTTAATTTGATTTCCTTCGAAAGATGCCCATGAACATTAATTTGGTCTAATGCGTTTCCTAATAGGCTCGAGATCATCTTGGTGAATGTTTGGCTGCAACCAAGATCTTTAAGTGATTGCAAAATATAGTCCCATTCCAACCTGTAGTAAGCTTTGTCAAAGTTGATCTTGAGGAAAACCACATCTTGTCTTGACTCGTCCGCAAAGCTGAGACCTTCCCAAATATCAATTATGGCTTTCAATATTGACTTGCCTTTGACAAAAGCTTTTTGGTCCTCACTTAGCCAAACTCGCATATGGCCAAAAATTTTATTGGCTATGACTTTAGCAATGATTGCATATTCCGTTTGAAGCATCATAATTGGATGCAAGTTCTCAATTCTGTACTTTTTGCATTTTTTGTGGATTAACTTGATGATGCCATTGTTGAGACAAGTCGGAAGTGCACCAAATTCGAGTGCCTCTTTCTAGACCAAACAATGAGGGGTGGCCATCACCAACTTGAAGGAATTAAAGAACTCATTTGTGAGCCCATCTAGCCCCAGGCTTTTCCCTTTACGAATGGCATCAATGACTTCAATGATTTCTTTTTCTGAGATAGGGGCATCAAGCAAGGATTGAAGGTTGTGTGGGATCCTATGGGAGGATACCCTAGAGATGGTCGCCATGCAGTCTTGTCTATGAGGGGAGAGGGGAATCGAGATCCCCAAGATTCTTGTAAAATGTTCTTCAATGATTTGGATATTTTCTTCTTCCGTATTGCAAACATCACCATTTAAGTCTAGCAATAAGGGGATCGATTCTCTATTTTGTTTCCTTTTAAGAATGATGCACATCTCTTTGGTGGGCTTGTCGGCTTTGCTAGCCCACCAATCCTTAAAGAAATTTTTAAATTACTCCTTTGTATTTCTTCCTCATATCTTAGCAACACTCTGATTCTTCATAGAACCTTCTGGGATTGAGCTTTTCCTTTGCTCACTTCCCCCTCAAGTCTCCAAAGTCTATGATATAGATCTTCTCTACACCTATGCCAAATAGTCTGGAGCATTATCTTGGTTCTTATCATGATCTGCCATGACTTATCGACTACACATCTCCATCTCTTGGCTGGGAACGAACAGGAGGTGAGTGCCTACTTCCACGGTTCAGCGATTTCTTGATGGATGGAGGGGAGAGAGAAAGAAGTCGAGAAGGCATGAAACCAAGGAGCCTTACAGGTTTTGGTGAGAGGTTGGAATGAGATAATGATCCGATAGTGATCACAGATGGCGAGGTCAGTGCATTGGGAGAGGGAAGAACAACCCCACTGATGAATAAAGCTCTGAGCAGTGTAGCTTCTATCCAATCTAGCTTTCCTCAATTCCTCACCCATTTGGAGATTTGACCACAAAAAGCCATTCGCATCTTTGAATTCGACCAAATCCAAGTGCAGTTTGGTTTTCTCCCAAGTTTCTTTCTCATGACTGTTGTTTACCCGGCCCTTGTTGTTCCATCTATCCGTAGGGTGCTCCACCATATTGACGTCACTACATACAAATAAGCACGTTTTGGGGGAGCGAGTCCAAGGAGGCCTAGGTATCTAGTCTCTCCAACTCCCCGTTTGGGGTGTACATAGAAACTTATGTGAATCAAAAGGGGGACCAAACAAAATGGAAATCCACCAATGGCTCTGATCTTCAATGGAGTTCTCAAGGTTTTCAAACCAGAATTGATTTATACCAATTTCCGTCCCACCGGACCCCCCAGGATGCCATGTCGAAATCCAGACATGGGTCGGAGAGACATGTCTAAGATGTTTCTGGAGGTCTGCTCCATCAATTTTAGTCTCTTGAATACAGATAAATTTTTGGGTTAGGCTAATATCACGAAGCCATTGACCAATGATGGTCGCTCTTGAGGGGTCAGTCAGCCCCCTAGCATTTAATGAGATGATGATCATTGTTGTAAGTTACCCTCTTTGCGGGAAGGGGCCTTATCCTTTCTCCTGTTGGATTCGTCTTTCTTTTTCGCTTGGAGGGGGTCCCAACTTAGTAATTTGTTCTTGTGAGAGCTTTTCCAGGGTACCTCAATAGGCTATTTTCCCTTGGGGGAGGCCTCGTGTTGGAGTGAATAGGAAATCATTTTCGGAATAGTCGATCCAATGATGGAAATTTCACTATTTATATTTTCTTTGTTACTAGTGCTAAAGTCGTCTTCTTTGCTTGTAGTGTAGCCCTCTTGATTGGTTTCTCTATTGTTGGGGATCCCTAGGGCTTTGTCACCATTGTCCAACTCAAACTAGTTCCTACCTGGGTAATCAAGCTCATTAATCTCCTTTTTGAGATTGCAATACAAGTTGTTTTGGGAGGGGGTTATTTGGAATACGGTTCCTCTCAGAGGTCACCCTAGGACTTGTTTTCTTCTTCTTCTGACTTCGTGAACCCATCTGAGTCAGTTTCTAGGTTTTGGGAGCCCTTAACTTCCTCTTCGTTCGTCGGGCAATTCAGTATCCTATTGTTGTCTTGAGTTTTTTCGGATGCTTCTTGTTTTTGTTTTCTATTTTGTCTCAGTGGGAAATCTTTAATCGTGTGTCCTTGTTGGCCACAACAAAAACATGCATTATGTAGGTTTTTGTAATTAATGTCTTGTTCCCAAACATCCCCTTTGCCCAAGTCCACTTTGATCTTTGATGGAAGCGGCATGTCGAGGTCAGCCTCGACATAGATTTGAGGGTGCCAGCGAGCGTTGAAAGAGTGCGTTGCACCTTCATAAATGAGACCACCAACATCATCCCCTAATGCCAACAACATGCCGATTGGAGGTATGATGTCCCACACGAAGTTGTACAAGAAGTACAACAAGTTAGTGAGCTCGACCTAGAGGGGGTATCAGAGAGATTTTGATTTGTTGGGAATAAAATCGGGGAACCATTTGAATAGGCACAGGGTCACCTGCTCGAGTTGCCAGGTTCAAACACTGAGGGCTTTGAGTCCCATATCTTCATTGTCAAAAACTAGCAACATATGACTGGCTCGTAAGAACTAACACTTGCTAATAATCAACCCAGAGGGGAACCACTCTTGTCGAAGCCACTAGCGCACGATTTCGAGAGTATGCCTAGGGCCAAACACTTATCCAATGAGACATAGTTTCTTGAGCTCTTCTTGCTTTGACAAAATTGCAGCTCTACTAAAAGAGACCAAGGGAGTCTCAACACCCTCGGAGGCCTTAGGAGCGACACAAGATCCCCCCTCCAAAATAGCGGCCAGGTTTCCAATCATCCCTTGGGTCGGGGCCAAGTTGCTTATCACGAGGGAGGGGGCCGTCAAAGCCATGATAGAGACCCTGAATCGCACTCAAGCACAAGTTAACTTGGAGAGGCAATTAAGGCTTGAATGTTGGTTGGGCATAATCAAATTGAATCTTGAAGGCCATAGCAACACAAGCACAAATTGAACCTTGAATCGCAAGTTAACTTGAATAGGCAATTATGGCTTGAATGCACATGGGGCAGGATCAACAAAAACTAGGAAAACACTAAAACTAAGAAAAACATGAGCTTTTTTGTGTGCGCCAACCTTCCCCAAAGTCTCTTATCCATGGCTAACCTTTGTTGATGATACTAGCTTGACGTTATGATACCAGGACCACATGACAATACCAGGTCCATGCGATGATATCAAGTGTACATGTTGCAATAGCCCGGACTAATGATACCTCTTGAGCCACAAGGCAATACTCGGAGATCGATACAACACCTCGAGCTGAGGTGATACGATACTGAAGCAGGTCAATATGATACCACTGTAGAGCAGTCGTGTCGTGACACCAACCCTGCAGCAGTATCACGATACTACAGACAAGCGAGTATGGTCGTGCATAGGGAGGTGTTGGCAACTCCTCCTAGGAGGTATCACGCCACTTGCAACCTTGCATGCCACACTCGACCAAGATTTATTCGGAGAGATAGCAAGATTGCAAGAACCAAGGCTCCGAGAGACAGCGACCAAAGTCTAATCCTCCAACAACACAATGCCAACTACGATCTGTCATGACTCCATCAACACGACGACAACAACCCATTAGAGGAAAAAATAAACCCTCCTTGGGCCTTTTAGCTCAAGGGCTGATTAGTGATGGACCAATGAGAAGAGGGTGGTGGCCACAATCTAGTCCTTTAATCACATAGGCCAGGCATAAGCTTCCCTTGTTTTGGTGTGGTCAAAGAGGAAAAAACCACCAAAAACTTGTGGTTTTGTTTTGTGAATGGTTTTGAAAGTCTTAAAAATCAATTGGAGCCCTGGGATTGGCATGCTTTTCAATGGTTTAGATCTTCTTTCCCCTCAAAAAGCTACCTTTTGATATAGGCCATTGGATTAAATCTCCCATCGGATGGCTCGCAATGCTTTCTTTGACTTTGAGTGCCTTCAAATGGGCACCATTGGATCTTCTCATGATCGAATGGCTGAGGATAAGATCCCCAACGGAAAGTGCACCTTTGCACATGGAGCCTTGGATCAAATCCGGATCGGACGGCCTCAATCGATTGTGCACTTCACATCAGCCCCAAACGTGGAGGATTGTTGGATCTAGGAAAATCCAATGGTGTATATTCTTGTAGAGAGCGTGAAAAAGGAAATCTGTAGAGAATCTATCATTACACACTCATGTCAGACTCTCTCTCTAGAGCTTCAAGTCTTTTAATCTTATCCATTAAATTTGAGCATCCAATGGCCAAAGTACATTCCTTCTTAGATTTCGAATACAAAATTCTATGAAAGAATATTTTATTGTACAATACCACTAGTGCTTTTTGAAGGCCCCTTAATCCATTTGATTAAGCTTTTTAATCCAATTCCTTACAAGGCCCATGCAAGGCTCATTTTTTCCCCTAATGTGTCATGAGATTCCGTGAGCACAAACTGTGGTTAGGTGCAGGCCTCCCAAAATTATAGCATGAAAAATAGGATTTAATGCTAATTGTGTGTTGTTAAGATTATCACAATAAATAGTAATATGTTAATATGTTTCTACACTTCTACACCTAAATCTGTAAGTACCATTTCTATCCATGATGCCTCACATGATGCCATTTCAACATGTGTATACTCAACCCCTATAGTCAACAAAGTAATAGTGGGTTGCTTCTTATTGTTCCATGTAACAACAACACTCCCGAATGAAAATAGAAAACCACAAGTAGATATTCTATATGGAACACTACTAGCCCAATCTACATCGATTTATCGATGAACCTACAATTTTATACCAACTTCATAAAACAAAACATAATAAAAATTATCACTCACATAACTAGAGTGTGTCTCAAAGCCTCCAAATGTGGTTTCTCGGGAACCTACATAAACTCACTCTGAAGTCCCACGATGTAGTTTAGATCAGGCCTAATAATTGTGAGATGTATCAAAATTCTAACAATTCTCCTATACATAGTAGCATTTTCTAACGCTTCTCATGAGATAGCATCCAGCTTCAAATTTTGATATAATCACATAGATATATTTTTTTGCTCTTGGATCAATCTTTGTCCTCAATGCATCTCAAACATGTACATATGCGATGTAATAAAATCCTTTCACATGTGATAAGTTTGTCTTCTTACCAAAAAACTTGTCTTTGGGTTGTGTTAATTTGGTATCTTGTCAGGTTAGTTATAACTTATTTTTTGACTGTGCATGGGTTCTTGGGATGGTCAGGGGTTTGTAATACAAAGGCCCTATATATATTTTCCCATTCACTTCATGAATGTAGTAGCTTCTTCATTACTTATTTGACAATTTCGACGAACTTAAGTACTAATGCCCAGTACACAACAGAACATGTCACTCACCACACTCGAATACATGAAGTCTTAATACCTACTAGCATACCATTACCATTAAAATTGCAATTCACCAATGACTCAACGAACATCAATACAACATTGTAGTTATTCAATACCCAACATCAATAAAACAGAACGATACAACAATGTATATAACTGCACTGGAATCAATCTCGAGACACATCGCCCTGACGCACAGTCCGACGACACCTCTGTCTCTCTCTTCTAATTGCCTCTTCTATTATCAAAAAAGGTTACAACAATTGTGCGACATCCTTTCAATGCGCGTGTGTTCCTAATTACATTTTCTACTAAATAGAATGACATTCCTTTCCGGCAGCCTAACACTGGCATGCACGGAGGACTCGAACCCAGAAGGTTATTTTACAAAGGCTAAGAGTCATCAATGATACACTGTATATACATGGTTCGTGCTAGTTTAAAAGTGCGGTAGATTTTCTCCTTCAATGATTATAACATGTCTTGTAAAATTTGAGGTTCTATTAGATGAGCGTCTGTCCGCACAGAACTAGAAGCTATGACTTGCGACATCAAAATTTCCGTCTGATTCTCCAAAAAGGCTTCATGCAAATAAAAGTCATTGGCCAAAGCGGCATCTCTATGTAATCTGGCTTCTTCAATCTCTACATCAATTCTTGATATTCGATCATGCTGCATACCTAATTGTTTTTCTTGCATTCCAATTCCTGCTGCTGGAATTGCATTGTCCTGAAGAAGTCCTTTCTTTCTTTCTGAATAGATTCAATTTCCTTCTTGAGCTTGATGGTTCGTCCAATTTCTTCATCCAAATTCTGGCTTTTATGGAATAGCTCTTCGATAACCTTCTTAAGTTCCATCTCAGCTTGTAACGCCTTATCAGTCAGCAGTTGATAAGCCTTTTCTACTATCAGAAACCTGGTGGGAGTGGTGCCTAACTGGGAACCTAACGCATGCATGGCATCCTCCTTATCTGTCACGGCCTGTTTGAGTTGAACAATCTCCGTGTCTCGAGCCTTGATAATATCATCTTTTTCGATCACCGTATCGGGTTCAACAACTTGATGAACCAAAGACTCCTCATTTTGTGTTGGCTCCGTTGGTTTAATAGAATCCACAACTATGCCAGGTGCTTTAGCAGTAGTCTTCATCCGTTGCTGATCAACCATGTCAATAGGTTGAACATCTTCCATGACTGTGTACTTATCAATTTGACCTGTAGAAGAAGGTGGGGTGGAAAGGATTTGCGCAGAGGAATCTGTGTCCTGTAGATATACTGTAGCGGAAGAGGGTTCTGCTTGACTCTATGAGGGACTGAGTTTCCTACGCTTTCCCCAAAAAAATTGCAGAAGATCATCGTTATCATCATCAACACCCATAACTTGCTCTGATTCTTTGCGGAAAAGGAGGGTATTGATCGAAGGAGGCTGAACAGGTTGAACAATCGGAAGGAGAAAAGAGAGAAGATGAGGAAGACGATTTCGAGGGATATCACCTTTAGCCAGTTGTCAGGAGATCGCTTGACATTCACGGTGAACTCTTCGAAAGAAAAATAACACCCAATTAATGGCTTTGTGGGCAGTAGCGTCGATCATGGAGTAAAAAGGTCGAGAGATCCCATACGTGCATTTCTGGAGGTGGAGAGCAGCCACCAAAAATTGTAGGGCAGAGCACTCTAGTTTAGGTCGGCATAGGATAGCAAACTGTGAGGGAATAATTGCTTCATTGTCATCATAGGCAGCAGAGGGACATCCACGCTGCCATCTTGAGCGAGATGGAATCCTTCAGCCACAGTGTTTAGGGTAACAATTACACGTGGATGGAGGCAAATGATCGGCCAACAGGTCTCTGTCTGGGGGTATCGGCAAAAGCGGCAATAACTTGAGCAAAGAAAGGATGACATTCGATAGAATTCCAAGGCAATTCAGGGAATGACAATAACCCACGTGCACGCAAGAACTCACGCAAGTCGGGAGATAAGCCAGCATGGAAGGTGGTAATGTTGGCAAGAGCTTCCATGGTGATTAACAAAAAGCGAATACACACAGTATAACAGAGAGGACACAAAGCGCAAGTACACAATAACGGAAAAGAGGATGAAGATCTTGATTAAGTAAGAACACCAAATGGAAGCGCGGTATAAAATGCAATCATCACGAGTGGTTGGGA
The DNA here is from genome assembly GCA_020310875.1 of Ceratopteris richardii. NCBI lineage: Eukaryota > Viridiplantae > Streptophyta > Polypodiopsida > Polypodiales > Pteridaceae > Ceratopteris > Ceratopteris richardii. Next base: position 109,254,669 of record CM035436.1, on the reverse strand, counting down.
ACCTGCATGCATAATGACGACATTTGCGCAATAACGAAATCCCAAACGTGGAGTGCGGTGGCTAATGATGGATATGTAATAAAAACGGGAAGTTTATGGTCAAATGGTCAATCGAAACCTGCGTAATGTAAATAGAGGTCAGGAGACAACACAAACCGGATGAATAATAAAAAAAATACCATCAACGAATTAAGATGAAGTAGCCTTTGGACAATACGGACGAATTTTTGACCCATTGATGGGTTTTGGAAGAAGATTACCAGTTAAAGTGGATAACCAAAAGGTAGCAAGTCCAACCTAATCCGCAATACAGTTGGGACCAAATCAGCGAAGCTTGAACTTGACCGCTGAATGATTAGACTTAGATTATAGAAAAGAACTAATTGTCCTTTGGTAAAGACGGGGTCCGGAGAAATCGATCATGTGTCTTAGCTTGCCTTAGTTGGACTTCTTGTAGCATCAAGAAACTTGCAAGACGTTGTTCATCCAAGCAACGCAACACATCCAACCGAAAAGGAAAGGACTCTTTCGGTAATAGCTTATGGTCCAATGCCACCCGTAAACTAGGTACCACCAACTCCATGGGTGCAATTGCCTCTAGACCATATGCCAATTTAAAATGCATATTTCCGGTAGCAACTTTGTAAGTAGTACGGTAAGCCCATAGGACCGAAGGAAGGAATCGATCCCAATGCTCCGGACATTCCAGCACAAGTTTCATTAGCATGTTAAGAAGGGTTTTATTGGTACTTTTAGCAAGTCCATTGGCACGAGGATAATATGATGAGCTAAATTTATGGGCAATTTTAAGTGTGCGGGTAAGCACTTGCATTAAGGCATTAACAAAATGTTTACCTTGATCGAAAACAAGCTCCAAGGGAAGACCGTTGCGAGGAAAAACATCACTCATCAAACATTTGACTACCACCGATGGATTTGCCTAAAGCCCAAGCTCTAGCCCACCAAGTAGCATAGTCAATACAAGTGAGTATATACCGATGATTAGTAACCGCAGCAGGAGGTGTAATGGGACCAACGAAATCCAAGCCCCACTTTTGAAAGGGCTCAAGGGAAGAGACACGCAACTCTACAATTGTTTTAGATAAGCTTAATCTCATAAAAAGAACCATAAGAATAACATAAAAAAAAAAATCCTAAAACCCTAGAATCATTAAAAAAGCGATAAATTCATATAATATTAAAAAGATAAAAAGTCCAAGAATAATCCTATAAAGAATCCCTTTTCTAGTATTTAATTGAACAAACAAAAAAAATAGAGTAGGAAACTAAAAAAAACTAAAAACCAAAAACAAAAAATAAAAAAGAATGTTTAAGGACATTCACAACTAAGAAAATCAAACAAAACAAATAACGACAAATATCAAAGTGAGGTTAAGATCGCGAAAATCAATGGTTAAGTCAAGAAGTAAGATTTAAGTAGAAAAACTCAAGAAGTGACCTAATCTTGGGAGATATTAAAAGAACTAGACTATCAAGAGAAAAATCAAAGAACTCAAATCTTAGAAGTAGGTTTCCACTCAAGAGCTAATCTCTAAAGTCAAATTTGATATCTAGTCTTAAAAACTTGGAGATAGAAATAACTTTGGATGTAAACTTAGATTAGAAATTCCAATGCTAGACATAAACTAGAGAGGAACAACCAAAGAGTAAAAAGATTGATTCTAGGCCTAGAACTAAGGTAAAAATTTAGTTCTAGCATTAGGGACCTAAAGAGCGGATCAAAACTCTAGACCTAAAAATCTAGAGGGAAGATCGATTTTGGACATAAAAGACTAGAATAAATTTTGAAGGTTTTATTCAATACTTAGTGAGAAAATGCTAATAGCCTAGCACTATGAAGTGGTTATAAGTGATAAAAGCACACCCAAACTTTGAACTAAGACACCTTGAAAATTATTAACTTTAAGAATAGGAAATTTTCAAAAACCTAGAAACTAGGTCAAGACTCTTTCATACTTTTGTAAAATAAAGTAAGAGTCAGGCTCTAAGATCTAGGGAAGTGACTAAGAAGATCTTAAGAAAGGGTACTTTCATCCCATGTCCCAAAGTACGAACGAAGTTGTCTTTGAACTCTATTATGAGCTAAGGGAGATTGTAGAGCCAATAACTTTGGATATTGTTTTACATTCGAGAAAAAATCAAAGGCGAATTGGAGGAAGTTTTTAAGGGACTTATGATAGAGAAATAGAGGGCAAGACTGGTGCAAGCCATTCTTAAGGATAAAGAAAAATTCATTGGACTTAATGTAACTGAATATCTAGATATCTTTGAAGAGCAAGCTCAAATCCAAGGACTTCCCAAAGAAATGCTTATGCACTACTTCGAGTGAGTAGTTTTCGTGATAGTGCTAGATTCAATCCATCAACATAGGAATAAGAATTGGGATAAATTTAGGAAAGAGGTACATATGATTTCTCTCTGCCTATAACATCCCTGACTTATTAAACCAGCTCTTGAGACGATTTGCTCAAATCTCTCAAGCTGATTCAGATTCCCTAAACCTAGATATCGTAATACATTTCCTCAAGATTCTTAGTCTTGAAGATAGGACCGATGTCAAAAGGAGGATTGAAGAATCTGGGAAATAGTTTTGGATTACTAAATAAGTTCCCCACTGAGTTTAGTGAAGTCATAAACTACCACAAGCTATAAAATCTTTTTTGCATCTCCACATGTTGGAGGCATGTCATTGCCATCTGGCAGAAACTGATCTTTCAAAAGCCTACAAGGGATAACCAACTACAACAATATTAGTAAATATACTTGTTTTGATATAGGAATGAAATTTTATTTCAAATCCACTTACCTGAACAATTGAGAGACAATATTATATGGCCATCCATAAATGGATTGAAGATTGAGCATCATGAGCGATGCATGTAGTACATATATCTTTAGCCTAATGTAGAGTGGTAAATGGGCTAGTCTTCACATGTTCTCGTGTCCTTCAAAAGCTTTTGATCATGAAAATTCCATGGAAGGCACGACATCTTCTCCACCATCATGATCTTTGTCCATGTCATAAAATACCTTGAGCATTTCTTCCATGTGTTCATTCTATGTAATGTTGCCAGTACCTTGTCCTTCTACCTCCCTCTTCATTCTCTTCTCTCCATAAGAGGTAGATGGTGCAATGTCGTTTGGGTCAGCTTGCTCACCATGGTAATCATGTGGCTGATAACATAGGTTCTGTAGTCAATGTGCATCAAAGGATCCATATTCTGGAACATGTGCATTAAAAATTAGTTGTTTCCAGAAAAATTGATACTTATAATGAGTGCAAGGACATGTCATTCTCTCCTCGAGATCCAAAGATGCCATCTGATACCAAGTGGAGATGTTAGGACATTTAGTATGTAATACATTTATTTATATAGAGTAATTTTAATTTTAAAATCCAAATATGTTTTAGTTGATTACCAATACTAATTTTCTTCTTAAAAAACAAAGTAAAAAACCATAATTTCTTATATAGGTAATTAAGCATTATACATTTGATTATATATTCTAATTTGTTTCCTACTTTTTACATAGGTTTAATTATATATATTAATATTAAACCAAAAAATCCTATTTTTTATATATTTAATTTAATTCAGAAACCCTAATTTGTTATATATTTAATTATACATAGTACATTTGGTTATATATTATAATTTTTTTTTGAATGTTTATATATATTTGATTATATATACTAATATTGAGCCTTAAACCCTTTTTTATATATGTAATGAGATATATTTATTTTAATTCAAAAACCCTAGCTATTTTCATATTTATTTATGTTATTATTATTTATCATAGAATCCTAGTTCTTTACATATCTAATTATATAGAATAATTTTAAACTATAATCCTAATTTCTTATATATTTAATTATAGATAGCACATTCAATTATATACACTGATATTAAACAAAAACTCCTTTTATTTATATATATTTGATTATATATATTAATATTAGGTCTAAAATCCTATATTTAATATATTTAATTATATATTTATTTAAATTCAAAAATCATAATTTCTTATATATTTCATTATAAATAGTACATCTGATTACATATTTTTTTCCTAATATATATATATATATATATATATATATATATATATATATATATATATATATATATATATATATATATATATATATATATATATTGATTATATATATTAGTATTAAACCTAAAATACTTTTTTTTATATATTTAATCATATATATATATAATTTAATTTAATTCAAAAGCCCTAATCCTAAAGACCTAGACCTAAAACGTGCATATGTGTGTATGTATATATGACGTGTGTGTATGTGTGTGTATGCAAGTGTATATATGTGTATGTGTTTATGTGTGTATGCATATGTATATGTATTTAAGAACCATAAAACACTAATCCTAAAGACCTAGACCTAAAACATGTATATGTGTGTATGTGTGTATGCATGTGTTATGTATATGTGTGTATGCATGTGTCTATTTATGTAAAAGCCAAAAACCCTAATCCTAAAGACCGAAACCCTAATCTTGAAGACCAAAACTCTAATCCTAATTTTTGTTTGATTATATATATTAATATTAAACCTAAACCTTATTTTTAATATATTTAAATATATATATATATATATCTATTTTAATTCAAAAACTCTAATTTCTTATATATTTAGTAATACATAGTACATTTTATTATATATTTATATGTGTGTATGTGTGTTTGCATGTGTATATATATGTGTATGTGTAAATCTCTGTATATGTGTGTATGTATGTAAAAGCCAAAAACCCTAATCCTAAAGAACTAACCTAAAACATGTATATGTATGTATGTGTGTATGCATGTGTACATATATGTATATATGTATGTGTGCATATATATGTTTATGCGTATATGTGTATATTAGTATTAAAAATAAAACCCTATTTTTTATATATTTAAATATATATATTTATTTTATTTGAACAAACCTGATTTCTTATATATTTAATTATACATAGTATATTTTATTATATATTCTAAGTATTTTTCCTAATTTTTATTTGATTATATATATTAGTATTAAACCTAAAAGCTTATTTTTATATATTTATATTAATCTAAAAACCCTAATTTGTTGTATATTTAACTATACATAGTACATTTCATTATATATTCTAATTGTTTCCTCATTTATGTTTTATTATATATATTAATATTAAACCAAAAGCCCTATTTTTTATATATTTAATTATATATATTTATTTTTATTCAAGACCCTAAACTTTTATATATTTAATTATACATAGTACATTTTATTATATATTTATTTCCTTTTTTTCACTTATATATATTCATATTAAACCTCAAATCCTATTTTTTATATAATTAAATATATATATTTATTTTAATTTATAATTTCCTATATATTTAATTATACATAGTACATTTATTATATATTCTAATTTTTCCCTAATTGTTATTTGATTATATATATTAATATTAAACTTAAAACCCTATTTTTATATATTTAGTTATATATACTTATTTTAATAAAAAACCCTATTTTTTATATATTTAATTATATATATTTATTTTTATTCAAGACCCTAAACTTTTATATATTTAATTATACATAGTACATTTTATTATATATTTATTTCCTTTTTTTCACTTATATATATTCATATTAAACCTCAAATCCTATTTTTTATATAATTAAATATATATATTTATTTTAATTTATAATTTCCTATATATTTAATTATACATAGTACATTTATTATATATTCTAATTTTTCCCTAATTGTTATTTGATTATATATATTAATATTAAACTTAAAACCCTATTTTTATATATTTAGTTATATATACTTATTTTAATAAAAAACCCTAATTTTGTATATGTTTAATTGTACATAATACTTGATTATATATTCTAAATTTTTTCCTAAGTTTTATTTTATTATATTTATTAATATTAAACCTAAAAACCCTATTTTTGTAAACCTAAAGTATGTGCATGTATGCATGTATATATATATATATATATATATATATATATATATATATATATATATATATATATATATATATATATATATATATATATATATATATATATATATATATATATATATATATATATATATATATATATATATATATATATATATATATATATATATATATATATATATATGTGTAAGTGTATATTTGTGTATGCATATGTGTGTATAGGTGTGCATATGACCTAGACCTAAAACATGTATATGTGTGTACATGTGTATGCATGTGTATAAATATGTGTATGTGTATATGCATGTATGCATGTGTGTATGTATGTAAAATCCAAAAACCCTAATCCTAAAACCCTAACCCTAAAACATGTGTATTTGTGTATCTATGTATGTATATGTGATGTGTGTGAATGTGTATGTGCATGTATGCATGTGTATATGTGTGTATATGTGTGCATGTGTGTATGTATGTGTGTGTATGTGTTTATGTGTGTATGCATATGTGTGTATGTACATGTGTGTGTGTACATGTATGTGTGTCTATGTGTGTGTATGTCATGGACAAAGGAAACCATCTTGAATCTCAGATTCCATGTGAATCCTATATCTCATGATTGGTTCAGAATTTGGGGAAACTAATGCTTCCATTGCGTCAGGAACGTGCAAAAACCCTAATATGGACTGTCTTCTTGCTTGATTCTGATATCCAGAGACCATGCTTCGAGTCGATGACATCATCAAGTCGCAACCGCCTTTGGGAACCGCCCTTGAAAACCTATACAAGGAGGGGTTGGCCACATTCATAATCAGTCTTGCCAATACCAGTCTTGAGAGCTCAAGGAGTCATGACCGCCAAGTAAGTACTCTTCAAGTTCCAGTTCTAGTTCTTGTCTTGTTCCTTGTTCTAGTCTAGTTCTTGGACATACTATCTTGTCCCCTTGTAATGTCGTAGTACAAGATCCTGTCAAGTTCTTCCATGTATTCAGTTCATCTCCCAGAAGGGAGTTCTTGTAATCCAGAGATCTTGTCTCATACTTACGATCCCAGGTTGTGGCATCTCGTGTATCATCTCTAGTCTAGTTTTCCATACCTATTGGTCCTGGGTTGTGGGACGTCTTGTATCAACAACCTCTTCTTGTATTATTTCCCCTACGTGGGTGTTCTTGTAATCATAAGTGTATTTCCGAAATCTTGTCTACTGTAGTCAGATAGCACACTCTAGTGCTCCCCTGACAGTTTGGCAAGACTATCTTCTATCCAAGACCAGGCATCATGGAGAATGCTTATGAACAGATCGTAGCATCACTTCAGAGTCTCCAACAACAAGTCGAAGACCTAAGTCATCGAGAGACACAAGTCGAGATGGGACATCCAATGCATGTAGGTGCACTCCTCCAAGAATTACAAGAACGAATTGGGAGTCTTCAAGAAAATCAAGGGAGTATTCAAGTAAATCAACGGCCTAGTACATCATTTATGAAGGAATCTTGGAAAAAAAGTTCGATGGGGATCGCACAAAGTTTCATGGATTTCTCCAGCAAGTTAAAATTGTACATCCGTATGCAACCGGATAGATACCCTGACGAGGCATCCAAGGTCCGGTTTATTGGAACCTTGCTCTGTGGCCAAGCATTATGATGGTTTGCCCCAATCTTGGAGAAGAACATGGCAGTACTTTAAGACTATGAGGGGTTTCTCGGAGAACTCTCCGCCACATTTGGAGATGCAGATACAAGTTGAGTAGCAGAAACAAAACTTCGGAAGTTACGTCAAGGTAACCACCCTGCCTCTACCTATGAATCTGAATTTAGGCAGTTAATATGTGATCTCACTTGGCATGAAGATTATTTCATAAGCCAATTCAGATGGGGTTTAAGAGATGATGTGAAGGACCTTTTGCTCATGATGCCAGAGGTTAAAACATTGAATGAATATATCATGCAAGCTATTCAATGTGATAACCGACTTTTTGAAAGGAAACAAGAAAAACAAGTAGAAGGAAGACCTCACCAGTGGAAACCTTTCCAACCCACTACTAAAGATGAGTCCATCCCTGAACCTATGCAAATAGATGTAACTAGGTTTCAGCCTCTAACATTAGAAGAGAAACAGAGAAGGAGAGTTAATAAGTTATGTCTCTATTGTGGAAACCCTGGACATATTGCAATTAATTGTCCAAACAAGAGAACAAACTCCAGAGTCGCAGCCACCCTTGTAGAGCAGGGAAACGAGGAAGTCCAATTGTAAAAGAGACCCTGCAGCCGGACCATGATATAAGAAAGGATCTCATAATTCTAGCTACACCCATAGAAACGTCTTGCACCTGTCAAGTTAATCATGCCCAAGAAGACCCTTTCCCTTACAACCCTGGTAGATTCAAGAGCCTCCTCATGTTTCATCGATGAAGGATTGGTTAAGAAACATGGAATTCCTGTACTTCGGAAGAACAAACTAGTAGTAGCTGAAGTAGTAGATGGATGACCTCTAGCATCTGGGAATATAACCATGGAAACCACACCATTAAGAGTACACCTTGGTGACCATGAATCCCACATATGTTTCAATGTAATATTGAGCCCTGTACATCTAGTTATCATTGGAATGCCCTGGTTAAAGAAGCATAATCCAGACATTAATTGGGAAAAGAACAAAATCACCCATCGAGATATCCAGAAGAACCCAACATATGTTGGAGCCAAAGCCTTCATATATGCAGTAAGGAAGGAACCTACATATATGATCTATGGCATACCAGCTCAAGAATCCAAGAAAGATGATCCAGTACAGCTACCCAATTAGTACAAAGGCTTTGAAGATATTTTTGAAAAGAAGAATGCAGATATCCTCCCAGAGCATAGAACTTACGATTGCCCCATAGATCTTCAAGAGGGAGCACAACCACCCTTTGGACCAATGTACAGACTATCTCCAGAGGAACTTACAGAACTACACAAGAACATTGATGAGAATCTAGCAAAGGGGTTTATCAAACACTCGAAGTCTCCAGTAGGAGCTCCTATTCTATTTGTAAAGAAGAAGGATGGGACTCTCCGGATGTGTGTAGACTATCGTGGATTGAACAAAGTCACTATAAAAAACAGATACCCTCTACCACTCATATCAGAGCTCTTGGAACGCCTTGGAAGAGCAAAATTCTTCACGAAAATTGATCTTCGAGGAGCTTACAACCTTGTCACGATCAGAGAAGGAGACGAATGGAAGACAACAAACAAGGTATGGGCAATTTGAGTATGTAGTTATGCCATTCGATCTTACAAATGCTCCAGCTGTCTTCCAACATATGATGAATGATATCTTTCAAGAATATTTAGATGATTTTGTTGTAATATACCTTGATGATATCTTGATATTCTCCAAAAATCTAGAGGATCATGAAGATCATGTAAAGATAGTCCTAGAGAAACTAAGAGAAAAAGGATTATATGCGAAATTGGAGAAGTGCTCTTTCCATAAGACAAAAGTGGAATTTTTAGGGTACATAGTATCAGATAAAGGAATTTTTATGGACCCTAAGAAGATTGAGACAATCCTTGATTGGCAACCACCTTCATGTGTTCGAGATGTATAATGTTTTTTGGGGTTTGCCAATTTCTACAGGATATTCATAAGAGATTACTCCAAGATAGTGACACCTCTTACCAAGCTTACAGGGAACTCCGAATTCTCATGGACCGAAGAAGCAAACAAGGCCTTTCAGACCTTGAACTCAACATTCACTACTGCTCCAATTCTAGTTCATCCTGATTCTAGTAAGCCCTTCTTCATTGAGACAAATGCATTGGGCTTTGCTCTAGGGGCCATTCTTTCCCAATATGGAGATGATGGACACCTACATCCAGTTGTATATCATTCAAGGAAGTTTTCCCCTCCAGAAATTAATTATGAAATTCATGATAAAGAACTTCTTGCCATAGTGGACACGTTTGATACCTGGCGTCACCATCTAGAAGGAGCAGCTCATAAAGTCATTGTGTATTCAGATCACAAGAACCTAGAGTATTTTATGACCACCCCGATTCTCAATGGAAGGCAATCTCGATGGAATAACTTTTTATCCAGATTCGACTTTGTCATCACATACCGTCCAGGACATCATCAATGTCAGTCAGATGCCCTGTCTAGAAGATCTTACCTTGCACCAAAGAAGGGTGAAGAGGCCTTTGATCAACAAGAGAGTGTATTACTCAAGCATGAGCATCTCCAGTTAGCAGCTATCTCTTCAACCCATCCTAAAGATTCAACCTTTAATCATTTGATTCGTGAGAATCCACCACAAGATGAATTATTTTGTAATGTTAAGCAAAAAACTCAAGAAGGAAAAGTCAAAGAAGTAAATGAATTCCAGGAAAAGGACGGGTTACTATTCTATCAGAACCTATTTTATGTCCCACCAGGAAAGCCCAGGATCCAAGTACTTCAACAACATCATGACAACCTTGCAGCAGGACATTTTGGAGTAAATAAAACCATAGAACTCAAATCCAAGGATTTTTGGTGGCCTCAAATGTGGAAGGAAGTCAAAGAATATATCCGAACCTATGACACTTGCAATAGATCTAAGGCACCACGACATAAGCCTCATGGCCTCTTGCAACCTTTACCTATTCCAGAAAGGCCATGGGCTTCATTATCTATGGATTTCATCACAGATCTACCAAAGTCAGATAAGTATGATGCTATTCTTGTTATTGTGGATAGATTCACAAAGATGGCACAGTTCATTCCAACTACAAAGGCAATCACAGGTGCAACCACTGCTAGACTCTTTCTCAGATACATCTTTAGGCTTCATGGATTGCCTCATGATATTCTTAGTGATCGAGGTCCACAGTTCATATCTAGCTTTTGGAATAGTCTTTGCAAGCTCCTTGGTGTTCAAGTTAAACTATCTACAGCAAATCATCCATAGACTGATGGACAAACAAAACGGGTGAATCAAGTCCTAGAGCAATATCTCCGGTACACTAGCAACTATCACCAAAATGATTGGTTTGAGTTGTTACCCTTTGCAAAGTTTGCCTATAACAATAGTGTTCATGCATCTACTAAGCAAACTCCCTTCTTTGCAAACTATGGACAACATCCAAGGATGGATATACAACTCTCAAATCATGTCAAGAACCCAGCTGCCAGAGACAAGGCCCAATACCTGATGGACATTCACAAAGAATTGAAGGAAGAGATCCATAAAGGTCAACAACAATATAAGTACTATGCACATCAACATCGTGTCCGGAACCCATCATATCAAATTGGGGATAAAGTATGGTTACTCCGAAACAATTTACAAAATTCAAGGCCTTGTGCAAAGTTAGATCATCAAAGGTTTGGTCCATTTACCATCTTGGCCAAGATTAATGTAGTCACCTTCAAGCTCCAGCTACCCAGTACCATGAGAATACATCCAGTTTTCCATGTATCCATGTTGGAACCATATCAGATTTCACCATTGAGGGGGGAGAGACCTAGTCCTTCACCACCTATTGAGATTGATGATCATGAAGAATTTGAAGTCAAGCATGTCCTAGATTCCAGAATATCCCGAGGAAGATTGGAATACCTTATTCATTGAAAAGGGTATGACATCAGTGATTGTACTTGGGAACCTGCAGAAAACCTTCAGAGAGCGCACCAATCAAGGTTTGCGAATTCCATAAGAAAAATCCAATGAAGACGAGACCAGAGAACATGACCGATCCTCGTGGAACTCGTCGCTTGAGGGGGAGGTAATGTCATGGACAAAGGAAACCATCTTGAATCTCAGATTCCATGTGAATCTTATATCTCATGATTGGTTCAGAATTTGGGGAAACTAATGCTTGCATTGCGTCCGGAAGGTGCAAAAACCCTAAGATCGACTGTCTTCTTGCTTGATTATGATATCCAGAGACCATGCTTCGAGTCGATGACATCATGATGACATCATCAAGTCGCAACCGCCTTTGGGAACCGCCCTTGAAAACCTATATGAGGAGGGGTTGGCCACATTCATAATCAGTCTTGCCAATACCAGTCTTGGGAGCTCAAGGAGTCGTGACCGCCAAGTAAGTACTCTTCAAGTTCTAGTTCTAATTCTTGTCTTGTTCCTTGTTCTAGTCTAGTTCTTGGACATACTATCTTGTCCCCCTGTAATCTCGTAGTACGAGATCCTATCGAGTTCTTTCGTATATTCAGTTCATGTCCCAGAAGGGAGTTCTTGTAATCCAGACATCTTGTCTCATACTTACGATCCCGGGTTGTGGGATCTCCTGTATCATCTCTAGTCCAGTTTTCCATACCTATTGGTCCCGGGGTGTGGGACGTCTTG